>WIGO01000101.1:0-18065 GCA_014235945.1 Colletotrichum plurivorum
TCGGGAGGTCTGCGGCAAGGGCGAGGCCCTTTGCCGCCATGGCGTTAAATACAACAACAACAACAACAACAACAACACCGCATGAATGCCCCTCAATTATGTTGCTTTCGAAACTCTACTATTTACTACATACTGTTTTACTCAAACTGTCGACTTTCCCAGCAGCGGCTCAAACGACTTCGCCATATCCAACAGAGACCTCTCAAACGTAACATACTCGCCCCCCAACGCCCTCAGCGCCTTGCTCCCGTCCATATCCCTCACGATCTCCGGCGGCGCCTTCCACCCGGGCAGGTACCCCTTCCCCGGCTCGCCCTCCCGGATCTCGAGCTGCGGGTACGCCGGACGCAGGATGTCGGACATGGCCTGCGGGTGTCCCCAGTTCGTCGACAACAGGTACCGCTCCCCGTCCGCCTCGCCGGCGTGCTCGAACCCGTAGACGAAGAGCCTCGCCACGTCGCGGACGTCCACCCACCAGTCCCACTCCGGCGCGGGGCCGACGAGCTCCCCGCCGTTCATGATGTCGTAGATGTACTTGCACGAGACGACGATCTTGTCGGCGGAGGGCCAGGGCACCACGGGTGAGCCGCTCACGAAGCTTATGCGCTGTCAGCACATGCCTCCCTCATCAATCATCTTCGCTCAACACTCACAAAGGGTTAATAGCAGTCATGGTAAAACCAGGCTTCCTCTCCTCTCGGAACTTCCAAAAGGCCCTCTCGCCCAGCACCTTGCTCGACATATACGGCACGCCAGGCGGCGCGTCCTTGCCCAGCGCCTTCAACACCTCGACCCAGGCATCGCTCCAGTCCTCCTCGGTGTACACGTGCGGGCCCTCGGTGGGGTAGAACACGGCCGTGGCCGAGGACATCAGCACCACCGACTTCACGGTCCCCGCCTTCACCGCCGACTCGAGGATGCCGGTAACGGACTGCGTGGTCTGCTCGACCACGGCGAGCGGGTCGTCCCCGAAACTCGCGGCGACGAGCTGCGCCAGGTGGGCGATGCCGTCGACCCCGCTGACTGCGTCGTCGAAGGCGCCTGGCACGGAGGTGTCGGGGACCTCGACGACGGAGAGCCTGTCGCCGAAGCGGGAGAGCGCGTCGAGGGTCGGCTGCGCCGAGGCCCTGGAGCGGACGGTGCCGCGGACGGAGTATCCCGCTTCCAGGAGAGCCTCGATCGTCCGGCCGCCGATGTAGCCGTTCAGGCCGGTTAGGAGGATGAGGCCTTTGCTTGACATGTTTTCCGTTTTGGAGTGTTTCTTTGGAAAGCGAAAAGTCAAGATGAGAAAATGTTTTTGACATACGGCTGCTTGCTGGCTTTCGTCTCTTGTTATACAGATGTTTCCCCGCCCTGGGGACTGTGGGATCTGATCGGTCTACACTAGTGCGTCTGACGTGAGGTGGATAAACCCTCAGACCCATAACGCTGCAACACCAAATCATGCCCCTCTCGGCGGAACTTCAGTCCTGGGAAGGAGGGCCCGTGATCCTTCAAGACGAAACGTAACCTATCAAACACTAGAGAATCATGGCAGCCTGGGTCGGCACTTGGAAGGAGTACAAGGTTACAGCTCCAGAGACCAGGATTTTGGGACCATCAATGCCTCCTGACGTGGCGGTAATGCTTGCTTGGCAAGGACAGCAAGTTTAAGGAGAAGGAATTGTCCCAGCTGGATGTATGATGGCTGTTCGATGCAACCATAAACTATGATATCAAATTTGGAGGAAGTATCCCCTGGCTTCATATGCTTTCTTGATGCTTGAAGATGTCTCTCATTGCTGGGTGTCTACTACTGGATTCTGAGTTTGACTTTCCAAACGTGTTGTGCGATTGGCCCATTCCGCAAAAGCTTCTCAGACAACCCAGATGCACATGCAGTCATCGCTTCCGGATCTTGTAAAGACCGTAAAAATTATGATAATAGCTTTAGAGTAGCGTGCAGACAAGCTAAGACTGATCACACAGAACAATGGACTAGACAAAAGACGTGTAGCATTGACATGTGTGACAATACAAGGGCGACAAAGTTGTGAGCTGGGCTGTAGAGCCCTAATGAAGAAGGAAATAAGGAAGAGAGTATGATGTTAGCTAATGCTACTTCGCCCCAGAGAGGCTCTTGTTCAAAGAGCCCCTAGGCATCGCTGTGGCTTGCCACAGATCACATACACAGAGTCTTCTGGACCAAGACAGACCCAGTATCATTACAGATCACTTATGCTAGCACTCAAAGTGGGAATTATCGTAAGTTTGATTATTTTTGTCGGACTTGCGCACTGTCGGTCTATGGTAATTATCGTACAACGAAAAGAGGTCTTATGTCGTGTGTCGATCGGGCCAAGGGAAAGAGGAAATAATACAGTTCGGTCAATCGGGCGGTCATTCGTAACGTGATGAGAAAGAAGCTCGCTCAAAAGAAAAGTGATGCCCCTCCCACTTGCTCCATCCAGCAGGGGTGGGAAACGGTAAAGACAGGGTGACCTGGGGGGCCACAGATGAATCATTCATCTTAGTTCAGCGCGATCAGTTGGCTCGGCCCTCCTCCTCATTCTCCCCCTCATTAGTACGGCGGTCCTGTGAGACGGGCCGCTCAACTGGTGACAGTCCGCCAACACTGGCTGCCAGGATACCCGGCATGCCAAGGGCGGACTTCATAGGCGACATGTTATGTCGGCTGGAGGACCTAGAGCCACTTCGACTCCTAGTCCGCTCGCGATACTCGCGAGGCTTCATGATGACCTCGCTGATCTGGTTAATGCGTCCTCCCTTGATGCGCTTCAGGAACGCCAGGTCTTCGCGGATCTCCATCAGCGTCTCCTTGACGCCTCCTAGATGCTCGGCGTCTTCCTCCTCGTCCTGCTTCTTCTTGCGCTTCCACTTGGGGATCTTGGCCCAGACCTTGCCAATGGGTCGGACGATGGCCACGCAGATGGAATCGGGAACCAGGCGAATCAGAACGCCCACGGGAATCGAGAGGAAGCCGAGCACGAGGGAGATGCCCCACTGCGGACCGTTGAGGCGAGTGACCTTGAACGCAGCGTCGCCAACGAAAACGATGAGGACCTGGCCAGCTGCCATGATAGCCATCATTAGAGCGAAGAGCTTGTTCTTGGTTATACCCTCAAAGATATTTAGGTTGTTGTCGATACGTCTGCTGTTGATGAGCTTGAAGATCTGCATGAAAACGAAGACGTTGAAGACGAGTGTCTTCTGCTCCTCCTTGGGGTAGTGGAGGAAGCTCGGGCCGACGAAGTGCAGGATGAGAGTGACGATGAGCTGGTAGATGGACTGGCCAATAATCATCTTCCACATGGGCGTATTGATCAGAGCGGCAGTCTTCGCTTCCGGCTTCCGGTGAAGCATACTCTCCGTGGGAGGATCGGTGGCGAGGGCGAGGGCGGCGAAGGTGTCCATGATGAGATTGACCCAGAGAAGCTGAACGGCATTCAGCACAGGCTCTTGATTTGCATCTCCCACAGCTGTGACGAATGTGAGGACGACGGCAGTAATGTTGACGGTGATCTGGAATTGGAGGAACTTCTTGACGGCGTCGTTGATGGCACGACCCCAGGCCAGAGCCTTGACAATTGACGAGAAGTTATCATCCATCAGGATGATATCAGAAGCCTCCTTGGCGACTTCTGTTCCGGTGATACCCATGGAAAAACCAACATCGGCAGACTTGAGGGCAGGCGCGTCGTTGGTGCCGTCTCCCGTGACGGCGACGACCTCGCCCAAGCTTCGGAGGGCCTTGACCAGAATCTTCTTGTCCTCAGGACTCGAACGCGCCAACACGCAAAGATCCTTAACGATGGCGATGCGGTCTCTGTCTTCCATGCGGCGGAACTCGACTCCCTCCATGACCTTGCCTTTCTCGGTCAGAATTCCGCAGTCCCGAGCGATGGCACGGGCAGTCTCGACATTGTCGCCAGTGACCATCTTGACGGATACGGAGGCCATGCGGCAGTCGTTCACAGCCTTTGGCACGCCGGCTCGAACGGGATCCTGAATGCCAACAACGCCCAACCAGGTCAAGTTCTTGAAGACGCTGGAAAAGTCAATGTTCTGCGATCCCTCTTCCTTGCGAGAGTCCTTGGGCGGCCACTGCTCGAAGTCTCGGTAGGTGAGAGCCAGGGTACGGAGCGATCGAGAGGCGTATTCGGTAATGACGCGGCGAATCTCGTCTTGCTGCTGAGATTCCATCGAGGAGGCCGCGGGGTTCTTCGTCGGGTCTGCGACAGCATGGGAGCATTGTCCAAGGAGAATCTCCGGGGCACCC
The DNA here is from genome assembly GCA_014235945.1 of Colletotrichum plurivorum. Taxonomy (NCBI): domain Eukaryota; kingdom Fungi; phylum Ascomycota; class Sordariomycetes; order Glomerellales; family Glomerellaceae; genus Colletotrichum; species Colletotrichum plurivorum. The sequence continues at coordinate 4,280 of WIGO01000101.1, forward strand.
TTGACGAACATGCGGTACCTGTTGTCGGGCAGGCGGACAACGGCACCCATGCACTTGCGCTTCGAGTTGAAAGGGAAGAGCTGCTGAACGGGGTGGTTTTCGCGTTCGATGGCGAGCTTCTCGAGTGCGAAGCAGTTGCGAGCCCAGTCGAGCAGGGCGGTCTCGGTCTTCGTGCCAACAAACTCGTGCTTGCCATTCTCCTCCGACTCGAATGCTGTCGTGTTCATCGCGATTGATTGCTTAACAAGCTCCTTGTAGTCGGAATCCAGAGCAGACGAGAGCTTGGACATCGGAATCGAGGCCGCCTTCGTCGTCTTGTTGCCGTCTCCGGGGACCTGGACATGTTCCTCCTGACCAGTTGACTCGGCCTGGCTAGACTCATCCTCACCATCTCCAAACCTGAGCTTGCCCGTGCCCAATGTGCCAGCCACCACCGTCATGACATTCTCGGTCAGGGTACCGGTCTTGTCAGAGCAGATGACCGTGGCATTTCCCATGGTTTCGCATGATTGCAGGTGTCGGACAAGGTTGTTCTCCTTTGTCATCCGCTTCGTGGCGTAGGCGAGGGCGAGTGTAACCGCCAGAGGTAGACCTTCGGGGACAGCGACAACGATGATGGTAATGGCGGTAATCAGAATCTGGAGAAAGCGCTGACCCTTCTGTTCCGGGGTATCGCTGTTGTTGGGCAGGTGAGCCAGGAACTCAATGGTGAGAACACCCAAGAGTAGCAGACCGGCGCCGCTGCCGAGCTTCGCAATGTAGCCTATAGATTGTGTAAGTGAGTAAACAGTACTTTCGGCGGCCAGAGACACCTACCCGCGAGAATGTTCAGCTTGAGCTGCAGAGGAGTCAAGCCGGGATCGTCGCGAAGAGACATCATGGTCTTGCCGTGGCTGGAGTTCTGGCCAACCGCCGTAACCAAGAAAGTGCCAACGCCGTCCAGGACCCTGGCTCCGGAAATGATGAAAGGGTCAAGCTTCTTGGGGTTGACGTCTTCCTCGTACAGCGCCTTCATGACGGCATCTGCGGGCATCTTCTTGATGAGGTCGGACTCTCCCGTGGCCGAGGACTCGTCGCAGCTGACGTTGTGGCCGTCGATGAATACCCCATCCACCGGAAGAATGTCTCCCTGCTCGAGAAGCATGACGTCGCCGACCAGTATATCGTGGACTGAGATAGTGGAAGGCTTTCCTGAGCGGATAACCTTGACCACACGATCCTCCTTCTTTTGGTTCAACTTTCGAAATTGACGCTCCTTTTGCCAGTCGTTGAGAGATCCGACGACGACGACGATAAAAATGGCTAGGAGGATTGCAACTCCCTCGATCCATCTTGCATTAAAATTAGCTGTTTGAATGGAAATAGATGGTTGTGGTGTTGTGGTGTTGTTACTCACTCCAACTTGGCTGTATCGTCACCATGGTGGGTTGCGCCGAAGGTTTGGTACAAGCCCAGTGCCAGGGAAACCACGGCAGCGACGCTAAGCAAAATCAAAACCTTGTCCTTCATCGCGATCCAGGCGAGCTGGAGCAGCGACTTGGATTTCCTCTCGGGGAGGACATTCTGGCCGAAGACCCTTTTCCGGTCGTCGAAGCCCTTGCCTGCATCGTGGTGTTGAACTGCGTCCTGCTGCAGTGCGTCCGTGCGCACAGGCTCCACCGGTGATTGGATCTTCTTGCCGGCCGCGACTGCCTCCTCGAAACCGACACTTCCTTCCAGATTTGACTCGTCGAGACTGAGACCGGCGCGTCTGTCCGTTCGCAAGCCTTTTTCCAAGCCGGCCAGGCCACCGACAGCGAAAAATGCGTCCAAACTCTTGGGGTTGATAAGTTTGGAAACCTGTCCCGGGGAAAATGCGAATGGGTTGTTCTGCACGTTGAAACTGTCCTCCTCGCCGGGATTCGGAGCCAGCGCGTCGGGGTTGTCGCCGAAGCCCTTCGCGGATCCGGAGTGCGGGCCGGTCGGCGAGCCCTTGTCGGTGCCATCGTTGGTCTTGGACTTGGCCAACGTTGTGTTATTCGAGTCCCAGGATCCGGAGCGCGACTTCCTGTTGGTCGGCACGGATAACGTATTGTTCACTTCGTCGCCGTTTTCCGAGGACGGCGAAGAGGATGTGTGTGAGTGCTGTTCTGCAGGCGGACGCGATTGTTAGTGGTCAGCCCAAGAGGCGGGATTTGAGCACTCGTTTGGGTAATCGATCCAGGGATGAGGAACGCGACATGGCGTCATACCTTGATCGTTGACCGCCGAAGTGTCGAGCGTGATGGTCGGCGCTCTTGGCCGCCTCAGCGGCGAGGGACCTCTCGGCATGGTTGTGATGCTGTTATTTTTTGATGCGACTTATGGTTCGCCTTGTCTGTCTGCCTTGTCGTCCTCGGTGAGATGCCCAGAGGACAGGCAGAGGGTGGGAGTTGGAAGTGTTAAAAATGTCGACCAAATCGGATTTCTTTTTTTGTCTGGCGCAAACGCGATCCTTGGCGGGCGGTTGCTTTCAGAAAAAAAATATTTTTCTGAATGAATAGCCGCAGACGAGTGATTCGTTTGGCTGCGGCGCAAACAAAGGCCGGTGTGGTTGAAGAGGTCGGTAAGGGCGGGTAGGTGTGTACAAGGCGCGAGGGGGATAACAATCAATAGGTCTTGAATGCTGCTCAGGCGGAGTCGGAGAGACAGCGGTCAATGCTGCTGTAGGGGCGGTGTGTGCAGACGAGTATCGAGCCGGCCATTAGCGCGTATTGTTGTCTGAAAAAATAGGGCAGCGAAAATCGAGGGAAGGAGCGGCAATGAATACGCGCTCGGTGAAGGTGAAGATGGCGATACTCCGTACACTAGGTATTGTTTTCCAGTGGCGGGTTTGGGATGCCGGGGTGAATCGCCGGCTAGATTTCTGGGCCTGATGGGTCTCCCAATCTTCCGAGAGTGGCTGTAACCTGTCTGCGAAAACCTTGACAAGAACGGTGCCTGGCGAGAGTCGGGAAAGTAGCAAGGTGAGGCGGAGTAAAATGTAAGGTTGGAAGAAGTCGGGAGTAGAGTCAGGCGAGAACGAGCAGGTAGCTGCCCTCGTCGAGGCGGGACGAAAGAGTCACGATGGATGGAAAAGTAAGGTGACGTGTTGAACAGTTGGTCGGGCCTTGACGGAGAAGAGAGCCAAACGAGACAAGCGAGCAAGGGGAATTCGCTGCAGGGAAAGCACGCACGCAGGGTCGATAATAGGCGATGACCGTGAAGGAGGTATTGTTGAATACCAGAGAATACTCCGGATAACAGAAAAGGCCTGCGATAGAGGTGGAGGTGACAGAAAGTCCAGCCCATCACCCCATTCATTTACCACCCAACCTTCACCCGGCTCGCTTGCATCTTACCAACCTACGTCCTACACTGCACAGGGCAAGGCAAAGTGCACATGGCCTGGATCCAACGGGGAGGAAGGGGAAAGAAAATCACCACCAGGCACAGCCACGATGGCTGCCCGTGGGCTGTCTTGGCCTTCTGGGCAAAAGATACAGCGCAATACTTGTTGCCAAGAGCTCCCGTCCACGCCTTGTACGTAAAGATGCAGAGGCGGGAGGGTGGTCGTTCATACCTGTCATAGCTACCTAGCAACCCAGGTATTAACTGGCCAGCTGCCTTGGCTAGCTTGCAAGCTCCCTGAGCAACTGCTTGGACAAGGTGTGACGCCAAGACGCTCATCAGCGAAGGGGTGGAGGGAAGGCGAGTCGAACAAATGGCAGTTCGTGAGGGATAGTCAAGGGTAATTACCGTCCCAGGGCGTCATGGGCGATCCGATGCAGTCTAGTTGCACAAGGGGGCGCCAAGCCATGTCTTGATTCTGGGTGGAATTAACCACATTAAAGGAGACTTGTCATCTCAAGCAGTCAAGGCAAAGGCAGCTCGACAATGCCTTGCGGTGGGTGTGCTTGGTTGACAAATTGATTGACTCGGTTAGCTTGTATTTGAGCAGGTACTGAAGTACTATGGTGAATAAGTAGGTAGGTATGGCAGATTGGGCTTGAGTGTCGGTTGCTGGTTGTGCTTGCTATCTGGCCAGGCCTGGCCGGCTTCTTTCCTTCTGTTGTTACTGCATGTTATTATGTCGTTGTTTTTTCCCACCTTCCGGCCCAGGTGTCATCTCATCCCGCACACTGTCGGAGTGTGACGCCAGCGTGCAGCTCAGGGACATGGCAGGGTTACCATCGACGAGAGCACCAATACCTTGGCACTAGCACAAGGTGCTACCTCGGGCGCCGGTGCTTAGATAAGACTCGTCCCTTGGGTGCCTGATGACTACGATACATCAGTCCAGCGCCTTCCGCTTGCTGCAAGCACGGGAAGGTGGGGTCAGACCCGGCCCACGGGCCCAGTGTTCACTCCAGTCCTCCGAATGCATTCCCTTCAGGCGGTAAAGGTACTTAAGCGCTGGCTCTCTTACCGGTAGGTACTTCCTCTCGGTAGGGCCCCCCCGGGGAGCTTGGGCCATTGACAGCTCACCTCCCAGGCTCCCACAGTGGACTGATATTTGAGAAAAATGCCCGCCGAGACATTCGCAGACAAAAGGAGGAACAGGAGGCCGCCCAAAGTGAGCATGAGCCACAGTCCGTCCTGCTTGGCAAAAGCTAAGACCTAAGGCTCCTCCTTCTTCTCTTCGATCAGGAGTTCCTTCTCCTTCCTCTTGTCGTTCTTATCCATCGCGATAACGAGGTGTTTTGGGTGAGGGGAAATACCGTAGGAGGGGGGGATGGACAGAGGATCGGACGGAATGTTCCATCTCAACATACCATCAACATCGGCAGCCGGCGAGAAAAGGATCAGCATGTCATCCCCACGCCGTGGGCATCAAGGGCATGCAACTCTCGGAGCGAGACCCCCGTGGCCAGCCGCAAGCTCCTTCCCGTCGTCTCTCAGAGCAACAGATCATGGCCAGAGTGGTCCGCACACAGCCTGCACTGCCACCCTTGGTCGTCTCACTTCCATCACTCCGTCTCACCGTTGACCGGATCCCGATTTGCTACTGTTATGGCACATACCTTTAGGCGAGGAAGCACAGTGATTCACTCGCACAAGCTCGCGACCGGTGAATGCCAAGCTTTCCCTGACATCATCAAATCACCTGCAAACACATACCCTCTGGATGACTCCAGTCTTCAGTTGCACATGCGGTGCGGTACACAACACCACAACAACGCAACGATGAACCAAACAGGGCCAAGGGATGACGGGAAGCGATGAGCAAACTAAACTCCAGCGAATACTCTTCCTTGGCACGACACCATCCAAGCGCTGAGCTGCTCACACGTGCCGTCGGCGCTCCCCCCTGGTCTCCCCCTCCCTCCAAACAATCTACCGGTTCACCCTGCACTGGAAACAACAACTTTTCGCCAAGACGCGGGCAATTTGACCTTGTTTGATAGCCTGTCACCCATCCCCCATGAAAAAGATAGTGGGAAAAAAACAAAACGACGAAACGGAAGAGAGGAAAAAGGCTCTCAACTGCTTCAGGGGTCATCCCCTCTGACGTCAGGCTGAATTCCTGACATTCGGCTCAGCGCTCCGAAAGCCTACCAGGTAGGGCGCCCGCCTTACAGAGCTTACAGGACATTCCCTCCATCTTATCAAACACCTCTCGAACCAAACTGTATTCTACACACACAACTCTGGATGCCGAAGACTTGTAATTGGTAACCATGCATCCGCATGTCGCGTTATTTCCCTGATTCAAGGTAACAGTCGCGCTGCACAGCAACCCGAACTCAACACCCGGTGGCTTTTTTTCTTTCCTTCGCGTGTAGCGGTCTAACCCGTCCATCCAACCAGCCACCCTGCCAAGACTATGCTAACAAACCGGCTCGACTGGCTTCGCTGTGCCTCTCTCTGCCAACGCGCCCTGCTTCTTGCTGGTTGTCCACTCGCCGCGCCAAGCGAAACCAGACCGCTCTCTCTGGTCGAGACACGGAGGGAGAGACCAGACAAACACAGCCAACACAAAGGGGGCGAGCGACCCCCTCCGAACGACCGACCGAACTGGCCGAACTGAACTGGTCTGATCTGGTTCCGGGCGGGGTTTTTGGAACGCCTCCGCCTCCCCGCCCCGGCTGGCAACTCTGCCGGGCGGCTGGTTGTGTCTTGGCGCTGGCTAAGGGTCTGGCTGTGTCGTTGGGAGAAAGAGCTAGAGACGTTGAGAAAAGGGGCGCAATGCATCACGAGGAGAGTGGAATGATTCATTGCGAGCATTGCGAGAAGAGGCCTCACTTGGCTTGCAGTCGCTCATCCTGACTTGGAAGGCAGATGCGCGAGTGTCCCTCGAGTGTCATCTAAACCACGCCGGCTCATCTCATCTTGCCATACATGATGCACAGAGCTCCGCCGGTACCTGCACTCGGAGTCAGGATCATCCGATGCGCCGACGGCGCTTCGTTTGGCTCCCGGACCCCGTCCCAACCGTAAACTCCAAAGCCCGTTCTCCATAATTCCCGATCCGATTCGGTTCACGTCCGGCCCCACAGCGGGGCCCCGGTCTACCGCTCAGGCCGGGAAAGAGCTGACAACCGTCCCCTCGGTCTTCATGCAAGCTACATTCAGCCTAATATCCCCATCGCTGAATACTGTGGTGTACGACCAATCGCCCCTGCCGATTCCTCGGTTTCTTCAACGTCAGGCCGGGTAGATGAACCCCGGTGATCCATTACGTGCTGCCAGGCCCCAGGGGTAGGTAAGCTGATCGCAACCACCACGCTCGCGGATTCGAATTCCGCAAATGCTTTGAAATCTTTCAGAAATCTTTCCCCAGCCGTCACCTCCGCCTTGCGTAGAAATTGCTTCCTTCGTCCCGCTTGATCCTAACTCCCCGTTGCCTAACACCAAAACCTCACTCCGCCTCACTCCTTATCACCATGCCCACATACGTAATCACCGGCGCCAGGGGCGGAATCGGCCTCGAATACGTCAACCAGCTCAGCAAAACCCCCTCAGCCACCGTCGTCGCACTCGTCCGCGACATCGCCGCAGACCTCTCCGACCTGCAGACCATCAAGGCCGCGGGCTCAGGCGCAGTACACATCCTAGAATGCGACATCTCCTCCGAGCCATCCATCTCCGCCCTCCCCGAGCGCTTGACCACAGCCCTCGGGCCCGACGTCAAAGTAGATGTGCTCATCAACAACGCCGCAACGCTGCAGTATACAAACCAAACGGCGTCCACGCTCGACGCGGCCGCGCTGGAGGCGCACATGACGAGCAACGTCCTCGGCCCCGCACGCACGCTCCAGGTCCTGCTTCCTTTCTTTCAAACTCCCGAAGATGGTGGGAAAGGCACAGTGATCGCGAACATCACCTCGGGCGCGGGGAGTCTGAGCTGGGTCGCGAGGGGAAAGGTGCCGCATGTTCTCACGCCGTATGCCATCAGCAAGGCGGGGCTGAACATGCTCACGGTGCACCAGGCGAAGCAACTTGCGGATAGGGGAATAGTTGTCGTGGCTGTTGATCCGGGGCACGTCAAGACCAAGGCCGGCGGGCCTGGGGCGACTGTTGAGGTTGCGGATAGCGCTGTGGGGATTTTGAGGTTGTTGGAAGGGTTGGGGAGGGGGGATGGTGGGAGGTTCTTTTTGTATGATGGGAGTGAAGTTCCTTGGTGATTTCGGGAGGTATCTTGTGACGATGACTGGTGTTTTGATTCTTACGCCGGTGATATAATCAATCTAGTTGGAAAGAGTTACCCGCTGGGCTCTTTCCATAGCTTTCTCGGCCCTTCCTTCCTCGATAGCTACTCCTGAGTTCTGGCATTATTTAACCCACCGCTCCCTGGTTTCCCATTGTCTTCCCTCGCGGATGCCTTCTCTTCTTCTGATCATTCTCCAAAACCAACCGCGCTGTCTTCCACCAGCTTCCATGCAGCACGGGCGCGCGCCGCATCTTGCATGGGCAACTGTACTCAGCAAGCCCTCGAGCCCCGATGTGTCTTCGTGTTGGCTCTACCATCCCGCGGCTCTGTTCTGTGACTGTTCGGCGTTATATAAGCGACGACCGATGGACTATACTACTTCCTTCCCGGCTACTAACTTCTGTTGCTTTGTCTGGCCAGTTTCCCGACTCAGCGTTGCAAACTCAAACTTCTTGCAGGTTCACTTTCCCGCGTAGATCTTCCCATGGGCCCCCAAGCGGGTGGTCTACCTTGTTGAAGAAGATGGATGCCCTTGTTTAGGTCAATTATACCGGTAGCCTAGGTATATAAAGACGACCTTTTGGGGCCAGCTGAGTGAAGTGACACAGGTGCCTGGGACAAGAATGGTAGGTCGCTCGTCGTCAGACCAGTTGTATGAGCATACCACAGTGACGTCTTCAGCGGACGAGATCGGGAGGGGCGACGCGGTACGAGTGCTCTACAACGTCCACGTTGTTTCCTGTACCGTCCCGCGGTTCTGTTCTTCGTTTATTCGGTATCGTAATAAGACACTACCGACGGACGCGCCGTGGCTAGACATGATGCCCGCACTGCAGCAAGCGTTCAACCAGGTCGAACGAGCTAGCGTGCGTAAATATCTCGACCGAAGATTTATGTCGCTGTCCTGGTGGATGATAGCGAGTCGGCACTCACCTTCGAGCAACTTGACTAGACCCGGCAGCTGTATGCACAGGAGGTCGAGACCTTGGTAATACTGGTCGCAGGGGTTATAAAAAAATTAGACACAATAAATCTCGAACTGTAGGATAATACTATTGTTGCTATCTGCAATGGGCCTCCTTTCTCAACTCGTCCAGCGCCTCCTCATACTTTTGCACCTTCTGTTCATCAAAATCACCGTTGACTTGCATTATATGTGCTGTTGCCTTTCATCCCCCGGCTCTGTTGTTTACGTATTTGGTATTATAATAAGACACTGCTGACGGACTATACTATCTTTGCCTCCTCGTCTTGCCGGCTTCCTTGCCCAGCTCTTCCAGCGCCTCCTCGTACTTTTGCACCTTTTCTTCGCCAAAGCCACCGTTCGCAGGGTCGCCAATACGCAGGCGGTCCACCTTGGTTGTGCGGCGGATGCCCTTGCTCTTTGCGATCTTGCCCCAGAACCAACCACTTTCGCCGTCCTCCACCAGCGTCCAGGCGGCACCGGCCCGGCCAGCTCGCGCAGTACGTCCGACTCGGTGGACATAACCAGCGGCGCTGGCTGGGAGGTCGTAGTTGATGACGTTGTCTAGTTGAGGCAGGTCGATACCGCGGGCAACCAGGTCGGATGCGACGAGGAGACGAATGCGGCGGGCGGCAAAGGCACGGAGAGCGCGACGACGGTCCGAAGTCTTCTGCGTTGACGTCAAGGTCGCAATGGCAGGGGCCAGGGAAGGGTGCAGCAGCGAAATAAGTCGGGAGAGACGGAGAGCGGATTCGTTAGATTTAGTAAAGATGAGGGCCGTTGTCGTGAACGGGGTGGCGGAAGCGGAGGCCGCCTTCTTTGTCGGCTTGGAGGCCTTCGAGCTGACCTCTGAGTTAGAGTCGGAGTCGGAGTCGGAATCCGAGTCTGAGCTGGTGTCCGAATCTGAGCTCGTGTCCGAATCGGAGCTCGTATCTGTGTCCGCATCGGAGGTCCCGTCTGAGGAAGTGTCGTCGTCCTCTGTAGCCGCAGTCGTCGTCTTCGTGGCAGTTTCCGACATGAGGTGGCCGCCCAGGAGGAGATCGATCAGGTAGAGGGGCTTGAGATTAGCATCATGCACTCTGATAGCGGCCTCTGTCAGGAGTGTCGGCAGCGTGTGTTCAGCGATCGGTGCAGTGCCATCAGCCTGTTCGCCCTCGAGAACAACAAGCTGAGGCCGGCGTAGCTCGAGCCCGCTAAGCAGACTGAGATCTCGGGTGAGGGTTGCCGAGAGGACGACCTTGCGCACGCCTGTGAGGTTGGACTTGGGATGGTCGCGTGCGCTAAACTTCATCGTGCGCAGCTTGGGCATCACAACGTCCAGCCAGCCCTGGAAAGACTGCGCCAGAAGTTTATCGGCCTCATCAACCACCATCCAGCGCACATAGTCCAAGCAAAATCCGCGAGTGGCTTTGATGTGCTCGACGAGCCTACCGGGAGTGCAGATCAGCACGTCGACCTTGGAGCCGTAGGCTTCCACGAAGTCGGGTAGCTTGCTGATCTTTGGCCTCTCTCGGAGCTCCACCTCGGGATCCAGTTCGTCCTCGATCTCAACAGTCTTCCATGCGTCGATCTCACGCTGCCAGGCTTCTTTGTAGGCCTCGGGGTCGTATCTGTCCTGTCTCTCGAGCAAATTGGCCTGTTCGTTCTTGAGTTGCTGACTGCCGATAGCAATGCCAATGCGAACTCTCTTCTGGTTGCGGCCATTGAACGCGCTGGCACAAATTTCGAAGACCTCCTGGGCCTGCTTGACCAGTTCGCGCGTCGGCAGAACAACAATAGCTCGCACCCGGGTAACAACCTCCTGGCTGATGTCGCGAACAATGGGAAGGGCATATGCCAAAGTCTTTCCGGAACCGGTTGCCGCTGCGACGAGAACATCACCTTGACGGTTCTTGCAAGTCGGAATGAGGAGCGGAACGACTGCCGTTTGAACCGCAAAGGCGTCCTTGAATCCCTTCAATTCCAAGATTTCAGCTGCCTTGGGGTGGATGCCGGACATTTCGGAGAAGGGCGTTCGGGAACTTGGGTTTACACGGATCGGAGCGGCGAGCCACGAGGGAAGAGTCTCGTACGAGGGATCCGACGTATCGAGAGAAACCGGTTCGGGTTGCGGCAGGGGTTCCAATCCATGCTCTTCCACTTCTTCTTCAGCAGCGCCTTCCTCGTCGATGTCCATAGGCTCTGGAGCTTCATCTCGTGCCGCTTCCGAAGCCTTCAGGTACTTGGTCGCCTTGGCTAGGATAGCCTTTTGTCTTGCGTCAACCCCGTCTCTTTCAGAATCTTCCTTCTGCTGCTTCTTCTTGGCCTTTTTGGGTTTTTTATCGTTGTCTACCTCCATCTTCTCCATCTCGTCGCCCCTTGGTGTATCGTCTTTCTTCTGCTTCTTAGTCTTCGGGGTGGCTTCTTCGGCGTCGGCGTCGTCCTCTGCGCTTCTCGACTTCTTTGCCGGAGTGTTAGGAGCGGAAGGCAGTTGCTTGGAGGCTCCTTCTTCTTCTGGGGCAAGCGAAGTACGAGGTTTGCGCTTCGAGGGTACGTATCGGGCGTAAGGGCTGGCGGTTGAGGCTCCAGCGGTCGAGACTCCAGCAGCGGCACCGTTCGTCACTGGTTCAGAGTTTTCAACTGGAGCTGCGGCTGCAGCTGCGGAAGGAGGCTTCGACGCCTCCTTCTTCGGAGGGACGTATCGATTATACATTTTCCGCGAAATTGTGAGGGGCAGCCAGCCTAGGAGGGAAAATTGTTGCGACGGGAGAGAAAAGTTGCAGAGAGACAGTGGCGGACGACGGAGACAACACTCTGCATATAACGGCCCTCTTCTCAATAAACTTTGGAGGCAACCATTGAGGCGTTTAAAGAGACACGGTAGGAGTGGTCAAGTTCATGGTCAAGGTAGGTAGGAAGAATCCATCAGACTTGCGCTGGGAATTAATTTCCTTATCGCATTTCTGCCAGAACCTACCGCCTTTCTTATCGGACGCGATGCGCGCATGCGTCCCACTAGAGCTTAAGCCAACGTCAATAGGAACCTGGGGAAGCATGTAGGTACCACGAACCTTAGTTCAGAAAGCTCCCACGGGATTGCGAAAACTTTCCGTCCATGCCCTCGACCTCGTCGCATAAAATGCGCAAATACCACGGCTGGAGGTGAGGATTTCTCGTGTCGAGCGAAACCGATCAAGATGGCGCGACGGTACAAGATCGCTATGGTTAGCGACTTCTTCTTCCCGCAACCAGGGGGAGTCGAGAGCCACATCTACCAGCTTTCCAGCAAACTGATCGATCGCGGGCATAAAGTCATCATCATCACCCACGCCTACGAGGGCCGCAGCGGCGTGCGCAATCTCACCAACGGCCTGAGGGTCTATCACATTCCTTTTCTCGTCATCTTCCGATCAGCCACCTTTCCGACCGTTCTTTCGGCCTTCCCCATCCTTCGCAACATCTTCATTCGCGAACAGATCGAAATCGTCCACGGCCATGCGAGCTTGAGCACCCTGTGCCATGAGGCCATTCTGCACGGCCGGACCATGGGCCTCCGGACCGTCTTTACCGATCACTCCCTCTTTGGATTCGCAGATGCGACTAGCATCCTGACCAACAAGATCCTCAAGTTCTCCCTCAGCGACGTGGACCATGTCATTTGCGTCAGCCATACATGGTATGTCGCGTTGCCGTCCGCCATGCACCAGCTAAGCTAACGCATTATTCTCGTCGCAGCAAAGAGAATACCGTTTTACGAGCGTCCCTTGATCCTCTCATGGTCTCAGTCATTCCCAACGCCGTCGTCGCCGAGAACTTCCGCCCCCTAGACTACCCAACCTCCGATACGGGGCAAGCCTTTGGCCAGCACCCACCCCCAGCGCATCAGCTAGGCCCGAACGACACCATCACCATCGTGGTCATATCCCGCCTTTTCTATAACAAAGGGACGGATCTCTTGACCGCTGCAATTCCCCGCATATTGGAGAACCACCCGAATACGAGGTTTGTCATCGCCGGGTCAGGCCCGAAGGCCATCGACCTCGAGCAGATGATCGAGCAAAATGTCTTGCAAGACAGGGTTGAGATGCTGGGGCCCATCCGTCACGAGGAGGTGCGCGACGTCATGGTGCGCGGCCACATCTACCTCCATCCTAGCTTGACAGAGGCCTTCGGAACCGTCATCGTCGAGGCAGCCAGTTGCGGCCTGTACGTCGTGTGCACCCAGGTGGGAGGCATCCCCGAGGTTCTCCCGTCCCACATGACCGTGTTCGCAAAGCCCGAGGAAGACGACCTGGTCTTTGCGACGGGGAAGGCGATTGCTGCCCTGAGAGCGAACAAGGTCCGAACAGAGCGCTTCCACGAGCAGGTACAGAAGATGTATTCGTGGACGAACGTCGCTATGCGAACAGAGCGGGTCTACCACGGCATCTCTGGCGAGCTCAGCGAGGCCGAGTTTTACGGCTACGACGCTGCTAATGGCGCAAGCCGTGTCCGTTCATTTGCTCTCATCGATCGACTGAAGCGGTACTACGGCTGTGGCATCTGGGCGGGCAAGCTGTTTTGCATAGTCGTTATTGTCGATTACTTGCTATTTCTTTTCCTGGAGCTATGGTTTCCCCGGGACCAGATCGACATCTGCCCTGAGTGGCCTCGCAAAATCATCGACGAAACGGAAGACTCTAAGGAAGACTGAGCGTAGTCGGTGGCATGATTGAAAGACTGGAACCAGAGCTTGCTTCATCGGCTCCTGGTAGGACGAACCGTTCAGCGCGACTTTTCGGGCCATCCGAGGCCTCGTAGTCGTCATTTCTTGGTGGTGCAACAACACCTGACCACAAGGCCTGGGAACTAAACGCGCGGGCAACACGTAGCGGTGAGAAACGTAGAAAAGTTGGTCCCGGTACGCTTCAGTACGCCCTCACGGCCTCGCGCCGCCTCTGGTCATATTATACTAACAATCTCCAGCAACAACACGTCATAATGAGCGGGTCTTTGGTTGTAAGAATACAGGCATAGGATACGGCGTTTAGATGGGCGCTGGTCATGACATGATGAAACCGAGCGTTACTGTAGACAGTCATATTGACTGCGTTACTTTGGATATTTTCCCGACCTTGTACAAGACATGTGTGAGGCTACATAGTTCAAAACAACTACTACAACTACTGCATCTACTGTCCCTGCTGTCTATG
>WIGO01000101.1:18160-131272 GCA_014235945.1 Colletotrichum plurivorum
CTATGTAGGGTTCCTGCTGTCTATGTAGGGTTCCTGCTGTCTATGTAGGGTTCCTGCTGTCTATGTAGGGTTCCTGCTGTCTATGTAGGGTTCCTGCTTTTCAAATTAGCGACGACACCGATGACGACAGCGACGACGACAGCGACGACGACAGCGACGACGACAGGGACGACGTATCGACATTGGGTAGGGACGATTGATTCAATCTCAAGGGGATTGGGGACCATAGGGTATCGGCTTCCCGCAGACGGCGTGGGGAAAGAAAACGACTCTCGGCTTGAGTTCTGGGGGTGATAACTGCATACGGCGATCAGACTATTTGAGCACGCATCTTGGTGTCCTTACACAGATGATGGAAGTGTCCGAGGGACCTAGGAGATGCAGCAAAAACGGCTCTGACTGACCGCACGAGAAAGAGTCATTTAAATGATTACTTCAGATTAATTATTCAAAATTCTGTCATTTGTTGCTTACTTTGGCCCACGACCTTGTGACCTCCCTCCAATGGGCATCATAGATTCTTTAGGTCAAACTGTTCATCCGTTCACCCAATCCGGCAAGCTCCAGTTGAGCATCCATATGCAATACTCGATTTACTTAAGACCACCGCTCAGCAGTACACTCTGCCCTGTCAAATAGCCAGTCTTGCAAAGCATCACAACCACATTCGCACACTCCTGCGGCGTGCCGAGCCTGCCGACGGGGATGTTCTTCACATCGCCCGGCGTGCCCTCGACGCGCTTCTCGTCGGGGATCATGCCCGTCTCGCCTATCATCGCCGGCGCGACGTCGTTGAGCGTGACTCCGTCTCTGGCGTGCTTCGAAGCGAGGTTCTTCATCAAACCGGTCATTCCGGCCTTGCTGGCGGCATAATGGCATCCGTTGATGCCGCCCCCGATGGCGGAGATGGACGAGACGAAGACGATCCGGCCCCAGTGCTGGGCCGTCATGTGGGGCATCGCCAGCTTGCAGAGCAGAAAGGGGGCCCGGAGGTTGATCGAAATCGTGAAGTCGAACTCCTCGAGCGATATGTTCTCGATGTACGGATTGGCCTTGTTGTTGAAGCCGGCGGTGCCGGCGTTGGAGATGAGGATGTCTGGGTGTTGGCCGTGCTCGTCCTTGATTTGCGTGAAGAGCTCCTCAATCCCTTTGACCGAGGACATGTCTACCACGTGGCAGGATATCTTGGTGTTCTCGTCTGAGCTTTTCCTCAGGCCTTCGGCTAGGTCTGATATCTTGCTGTAAGTGCGTTCGGATGAACAGGTCAGCGCGAGGCGAGCGCCCTGAATGAAGAGCTCTCGAGCACATGCCCCACCAATTCTACGAAATGTGAGCCTGTGTATTAAGAAGCTAGAGAAGCTTCGTCTTACCCACCAGACGCTCCCGTCACCAGCGCCAGTCGGCCCCTGATCTCATTGTCGACGGGAGCCATGTTGAACGGGGTGGGTCAAATGCAATGACGCTGGCAAACAGTGTGGTTGATGATGACGGCGAGCTCAAGTGGAATATTACCAACTCAAATCTCGCCCTCTTTACGTTCTATTTGCGGTGACTCGAGGCCGAGGTGATCTAGGGAGATGAAAACCACAAGCTCTCTAAAACACTTTACATGGGAGCTGTCATTGTACCCCGCCATGAGGAGCCCCACTGTAGCTATAGATTTGTACCTACCCCGCGATCTCCAAATTCATCAGTTAAGACCGAAAAGCGCCAGCTAAAGCCGAACGCCTCGCTGTCATCATCTTAGTTGTTTAATAAGTGGCATGCGAAAATAGCAACTGGACAAATTCGGCTTCAAGGTTGGAGCAGCTTTCGAATGCCATGCATGGGCTTGTTCCCGGTTGAAAACAAATCAGTACGTAATTCTCTTCTCATTCTAGAGTGGGGGGGTTTCTGTTGCCTTCGATGGTCCAGGTTGACGACTTGCGTCTTAGCCCGAACACGGCCAGGGACCTCCGCCCTCCCAAACCGTACCGGGTAAAGCACTTTAGCCCATGGCGAGCAAGGAACTCCCGGTGAAGACAGAGTATGCATCGCGAAGCTTCCATTTGTGTGGCTTACAGCTACTCCTGCAATCCGGACATTCGTTACACCAGTCTCGGAAAAGAAGATTGATATACGTCCTAGGAGACGGACAAGTGCATTCATCTGCGGTTATGCCTTGTCTGCGGCGACTGACCGCTACTGATGGTGTCATGCCTCACGTAACCTTTAGGTAACAGCAGTCAGTGATGGCATCGTTTTTGAAAAGGAACCTGCGATGGAAGCTCGGCGTTGGCCCCTTAATTGTGGCTTGACCCCTGGATAGCTGCTCCCACCCCTGTCGGAACAACTGCCACCAACTCCCGGCGCCAATCTTATCGCGCCAATTGGATGCTTATCGCTCGTTCAGCCTTGCAGCTTTGCTGGGGTCCGCGCCACAACTTTTTTTTCTTACAGCTGTCCTCTTCGGCCTCCACTGGACAGGTCAGCAATGGGTACGCCCGCCAAGTACCTTACCCTGCCCACTGAGAGAGACCCGACCCAGTCTGGGGATGGCACCGAATCTAGTAGAGGACACCTTCACGTCTCGTTGAACGACCCTCCGCTTGTCTATATTCTCTATTTCTGGGTCGTCCAAGCCCCTTCCTTTCGCCTCGCTTTTGTTTTCTGTCTTCGTTCTCTACACCCACGGCGATTTCGAGCTTCACAAGTCTCTCGCAGGGACTTGCCCAACAGTTCCCGTCACTGTTGGCTCCAACTGACTTTCGCCTCTACGATACACACCAGAAAAAAGCGATCTTTCACAGCGCCATCGGGCGCAAACCGCACGCCATGGCGCAACGAACTTTCTCGCCGTTGACGATTGTCCTCGGCTGCGTCCTCTTCTTCTCCGCCCAGGTCTTTGCCGCCTCGGCCGTCCTGGGTGTCGACCTGGGCACCGAATACATCAAGGCCGCCCTGGTCAAGCCCGGTGTTCCTCTCGATATCGTCCTGACCAAGGACTCGCGCCGCAAGGAAACCTCCGCCGTCGCCTTCAAGCCCAGCTCTAACAGCCCCAAATCCGGATCCTACCCCGAGAGACTCTACGGCTCCGACGCCATCGCTGTCGCTGCCAGATTCCCCCACGATGTCTACCCGAACTTGAAGACTCTCCTCGGCCTGCCCGTCGAGGATCCGATTGTCCAGGAATACGCTGCGCGCCACCCCGCCCTCCAGCTGGAGAAGAACAAGGAGCGAGGCACGGCTGCTTTCAAGAGCAAGGCCTTCGCCGAGGACGAGGAGGCATGGCTCATCGAGGAGCTGCTGGCCATGGAGCTCCAGAGCATCCAGAAGAACGCTGAGGCCGCCGCCGGAAACGGATTCTCTGTCCGTTCTTTGGTTCTCACCGTTCCTCCCTACTTCACCATTGAGGAGAAGCGCGCCATTCAGGCCGCTGCTGACCTCGCCGGCCTCAAGGTCCTGAGTCTCATCAGCGATGGTCTCGCTGTCGGTCTCAACTATGCCACTTCTCGCCAGTTCCCCAACGTCAGCGACGGCGAGAAGCCTGAGTACCACCTGGTCTTCGACATGGGCGCCGGTTCCACCAAGGCTACCGTCATGAAGTTCCAGAGCCGCAAAGTTAAGGACGTCGGCAAGTACAACAAGACGGTCCAGGAGGTTGCCGTGGTGGGCACAGGCTGGGACAGGACTCTGGGCGGCGACGCCCTCAACTACCTCATCATCGACGACATGGTCGCCCAATTCGTCGAGTCCAAGGGCGCCCAGAAGATATCTGCCCAAGCCGAGAAGGTCAAGGCCCACGGACGCGCCATCGCGAAGCTGACCAAGGACGCGGAGCGCGTGCGCCACATCCTCAGCGCGAACACCAACACCGGTGCCAGCTTCGAGGGTCTTTACGAGGACGTCGACTTCAAGTACAAGATCAGCCGCGCCGACTTTGAGAAGATGGCCGAGGCCCACGCCGCTCGTGTCGATGCCGTTGTTCTCAACGCACTCAAGGCCGCCCAGCTCGACCTCTCGGACCTGACCTCCATCATTCTCCACGGAGGCGCTTCCCGCACCCCCTTCGTCCAGAAGCAGCTCGAGGCTGTCGTTGGCTCCCCCGAGAAGATCCGCACCAACGTCAACTCCGACGAGTCGGCCGTTCTCGGTGCCGCTTTCCGCGCGGCTGAGCTGAGCCCGAGCTTCCGTGTCAAGGAGATCCGCATCTCTGAGGGTGCCAACTTCGCCTCCGGCATGAAGTGGACCAACGCCAAGGATAAGCTCCAGCACCAGCGTCTGTGGTCCGCTGTCTCTCCCCAGGGCGGTGTTGCCAAGGATGTCACCTTCAACAACCACGACGACTTCTCCGTCACTTTCTACCAGCAGGTTGACTCCGCCGAGCAGGACACCAAGATCCTGGCGACGAAGAACCTCACTGCCAGCGTCGCGGAGCTCAAGGAGAAGTACTCCTGCGTCGACAGCGATATTCACTTCAAGGTCGGCGTCAAGCTGAGTAGCGAGAACGGCGAGGTCGAGGTAACCAAGGCCACCGTCGAGTGCGAGGCTGAGGCTCCTGAGAAGGAGGGCTTTGTCGATGGCGTCAAGAACCTCTTTGGCTTTGGCAAGAAGGACCAGAAGCCCTTGGGCGGCGAGGAGGATGACGAGTCCGCCTCTGCCTCCGCCTCTAGCGAGTCCTCTTCCTCCACCACCGCGTCGACCGAGACTCAGACCACTTCGGCCGAGGCCTCTCCCATTCCTAGCGGCGAGGCTGCCGATGGCGCTGAGCCCGTCAAGAAGAAGCAACTTGTCACCATCAACGTTGACTACACCGTCGAGAAGGCCGGCCGCCCCGAGCTGTCCCGCGACGAGCTGATCAAGTCCAAGGACCGCCTCAAGGCGTTCGAGGCCTCCGACAAGGCCCGCCGCCTGAGAGAGGAGGCCCTTAACCAGCTCGAGGGCTTCACCTACAAGGTCCGCGACCTCCTCGAGGACGAGGCCTTCATCGCCTCCTCCACCGCCGAGGAGCGCACCACCCTGGAGAAGCTGAACAGCGAGGCCAGCGACTGGCTCTACGAGGATGGCACCGATGCCCCTCGTGAGGAGCTCAAGAAGAAGTACAAGGCCCTCTCTGAGCCCGTCGTCAAGATCCAGAAGAGGATCGACGAGGCCGAGAAGCGCCCCGAGCTTGTCAAGGCCCTCAGGGAGGCCCTGAACTCTACCCAGACCTTTGTCGGCACCATCAAGAAGCAGCTCGAGGAGTACGATGAGTGGCACGCCTCTGCGTCCGCCTCTGCCAGCGACTCCTCCAGCACCTCCACCGAGACGCCCTCCGCCACCCCTTCCGGCGACTTCGACGGTCTCGAGGACGATGAGGCTCCCAAGGAGCGTCAGATGGAGGACGTCGTCAAGGAGCGCGGTCCTGTCCCGCCCCTGTACAAGCGCGAGGACATGGACGTCGTCGAGGACCTCTACGAGTCCACGCTCAAGTGGCTCAACGAGATGGAGGCGAAGCAGGAGGCCCTGACCGCCACCGAGGACCCCGTGCTCCTCGTCAAGGACCTCCAGGCCAAGCGCGACAAGCTCGACAAGGCCGGCATGGACCTCGCCATGAAGGGCGTCAAGAACTTCGAGAGCAAGAGCAAGAAGGCGAGCAAGAGCGCCGGCGCCAAGTCGAAGAAGACCAAGTCCGCCTCGAGCTCGTCGACGACCAACACCGTCTCCGCCTCTTCCGAGGGAAGCAAGAAGCCCACCACGACCGTCCCTTCCAAGAGCTCCACCGCCGAGCCCGAGCCCCCCGCTGGCAAGACCGTCGAGATCCCCGGCGGCGGCAGCTTTGTGCAGTTTGGCGGCGACGGAGAGACGCCGAGCGAGGAGGAGCTGGAGGAGATCCTGAAGAAGTTTGAGCAGTACAAGGAGGCCCAGCCGAAGAAGGATGAGGAGCACGAGCACGACGAGCTGTAAGGGAAGAGAAGGATAGATATTTGAGGATTTTGCGTTTTCATGCATACATGCCTAGGCGTTTCTAGCTGATGAATTAAAAGAATTCAAGACACACAATGTGTGTGCATGCACTGGCAGCAAATGTGAATGCCCTCATTCATGACAACCCTGTACTCCGGGTGCCGTCTTCCCGCCTTTTTTTCCATCATCCGGAACCCCCGACCATGCACACCCGATTCTTCAATTGCCAGAAGGGGGGGCATGCCGAATTTTCGGAATGAAATGATCCCAAAATATCTCACGAAAGTACAAACGAACACAGGGAGGTTGGTGCTGGTAATACCATCCGACTCAGTCGGCAAATCCCTCCAGCAACAACAGCAGATAAGAACGAAGCCCCCTTCCCTTTACAACATGATGACGCGTTCGCCCGCCCGCATGACTCCCCGTTCCCGTCCTCACGAGATCTACATCGTCACGTCAACCGGCCCGAGATCACATCCCACAAGAGGAAAAGAACTTTCTTCGCGTCCGTGCCGTCCGTATGAGTAACACGAAAGAGCAATGATCTTCCCTTCCCGTCTCCGTCACACCCCTCTTCGCCTCGCCAGCAAGGTCCCGGGGAGGAGCTTCCGGTTCTGGTTTACACAGACAACAACACGCAAGCAGGCACCTTTACCCTCGGTGAAGAATCGTGGGCAAACGGCGCAGTGCTCCGCCACACGAGCAACACCAAAATCCCCGGAAGATATCGCGAAAACCACGTTGTCATCTCCGCTCCATTTCCTCTCGCTACCTCCCTCCAAACATGGCGTGACGGTGACAGAGAGAACAGATATCCATTCCTTGTTTGCCTCGCCCAGCACTCGCTCGGTGTATATTGGTGGGACCCTCGTGATGGGAAGTAAGCCAGCCATTTGCCACATGTTTCCCTCAATATTTTTCCCGGTCTGCCTGATCCGTCTCTCCAACCAAGACCTTCCTTCGTTTGAGACCATCCTCTCGGCTTCCTTCCCGTTTTGCAATAGGAGGAGACGCGGGTATCTGCACCGGCAGGTAGATCCGGTGGGTGACACAATTCAGACAACGATAACGGCAAGGGGGCAATGCAACAAACACTCCCCCTTTCCCGGAATACCACTTGGTGCAGGGAGAGAGGGTTCGTTCAGCAGGAGTGTGTTCAGTACGAAGCAGGCACAACAAACAATAATACTTCCTGCTAGAATCGTCATTTCGGCTTTCTTTACCCTAACATGTCTTGGCTCTTCTGACGGGACAAGAAAGAGTGTACTGAGACAATGAAGCCAACTATTATGGAAGGTGAGTATATAGACGAGAAGGAAGCCGCCGTCAAGAATCCATGAAAGGTTCTGGACAAGCCTCCCCCAAGGTTTCTCCCACTTCTTCCACAGGGTTTACCATCTTCCATCGTTAGGAGCATCGTTTCTCGTCAGAACAGCATCCAACTTGCTTCCAATCATCATCACTCTTTCAAGATGCGTCTCTCCCTGATCCCGCTCCCGTGGCTCGCCGTGGCAAACGCCATCCCGACGACCCAGCAGCCCGAGGAGCCCGCTGCCGCTGCCGCGGACGACTCGGCCCGCCACTCGTTCACGCTGCCCGTCCGCACCAACCCGGACTACGTCCCCGACGGCCCGGCCGAGTTCGCGGCCGCCCGCCGCAAGTGGAACATGCCCGTGCCGGAGGCACTCGACAAGCACTTGCTGACTCGGCGTCAATATTCCTGTACGTTTTGCCCCCTCTCCTCTCCTCTTGCGAACCCTAGCAGACAGACAGAGACGGAGAGAGAAACCCAAGACTAACCGATATCCCGCTTCAAAGCCGCGATCGCTCAGACAACGAGCGCCAAGGGGGACAGTTACTGGTTGACGGACATATACGTCGGCCATCCGGAGGCGCAGGTCATTCCCGTCATGATTGACAGCGGAACATCCAATTTGTACGGAAACCCCAGATCTGCCCCATGATCAGCCTCTCCCCCATACAATACATGGCTAACCTCGGGACGTGCAGCTGGCTCATGTCCACCGACACCCAGTTCGGCGACGCTGCAAAGAATGGCAAGCACACGCTCTACGATCCCTCGAAGTCGGTGGTCAGCCAAGAAATCCCAAACGTCACTTGGAAGACCGAATACGGTTCGTCCCCCTTCCCTGTCTCCCCTCTCGTTCTTGAAGCAGCTTACCAGAAGTAGGAGACGGCAGCGGGCTTTCCGGCAAGGTTTACTTCGAGCAGCTCCGCATCGGCTCGTCGAAGGACCAATACTGGTTCAACATCACCAACGCAACGATACAGTCCGTCGTCAGCGTGAGCAGCCGCTGGGCCGTCGACCCGAACCTCAGCGGCGTCTTGGGCCTGTCCAAGCGCCGCGCGGTGGAAACCAAGCCGCGGTTCCCATCTCTTTTGAACCGGATGTCGAGCCACTTGCACTTCCCCTACATCGACGTCGACCTGCGCGGCAACTCGTCCCTCGGCTACTGGGGCTTTGGCAGCAGCGTGGGCGGCGGCGGGGAGCTCATCAACGAACCTCCCATGCCCAACTCAGACGACTGGGACTTCCGCATCCCGAGGATCCGCATGACATCCATGGGCGATGTCGAGTGGCTCATGTACGAGTTCACAGCTACCATCGACACGGGCACCACTCTTGTGCTCCTCCCGCCAAAGCTTGTCGCCATGTACTACGCCGAGATCCCAGAATCGTCCTTTGATGCGACGTTGGACTCGTACTTGTTCCCTTGCTCCATTGCGTCGGGAATTCCCGGCATCAACTTCATGACGGGCGGGAAGTACATAGGAACGATTGAGAAGGAGCACATCAACCTTGGTCCGGTTCCGGGAGACGGCGAAAGATGCTACGGCGGCATCCAGAAGAGCGGCTCAGAGACTCACGCCATTTTTGGCGGCGTGGCGCTCAAGTCTATGCATGTCCGGTTCAACTTTGGCACGGATCAGGGGTTTGTCAGTTTTGGCAAGAAAGGAATGGACGTTTGTTCCTTCACGATGCTGTGCAAGTAATGGGGCCCTTTGAGAGTGGGGCGGGGATTGAGAAGACGGAGGATGCAGTAGCTTTGGTGTGATGGAAGGTCGAATAGTTGATAAATTGAATTCTTACCACCCAAGACCGTCGGAAGCCGTGACTTGTCTCGTGATACAGACCCAGGCAAACAGAGAGTAGAAACATCTCACGCCAGCGGAAGGCGACACCCAAAACCGGTATCGGCGGAAACCAAACTTCTCAGAGAATCAGAGATGAATTTCCACCCTCTCCTCTGGTATATACACAGATGCAGCCCTCTTCTCCGTAGGTAGGTCTGAAACACGGAAATGGCCAAATGACGCGTGTCCTGGCGCGGACAAACCACTCATGCATGCTACAACTCCCGCGGCACGGGAAAACAAAATGCGTCACCGTCCAGGTTGGCATAAGCAGACAAACCAACGAGGAAAAAACATCGTGGTTAACCAAGAAATCTCATGTCTCTAAACGCCCAAAAAGCAGGCCTCCTGGGGCTTGTGTAGCGAGTGACGTCCCGTCGTAGAATGTGGTCCTCGGAGAGAGGTGATGCCAAGGGCGACCGAGCCATGCGACATGGGTTCCTCTTCCGCCTAGGAAGTCCCCTGGATCCAATGTCGCCGCCGTGGAATGGAAAGATGGTCAAATCGCAGAGGGCGGGTATATATGGTAGTGCGCTCGAGCGGTGGTGTAAAAAAGAGTCCGTTGTCGCAGTCTAGAAAGGGGGTTGGGTGCCCTCATGCCTGGTCACGATCGCCGTCTGGTTGAGGCCAAAACAAGCAAGAGTCAGCATTCTCGTGGCCTTAAGGAATAGGTGACTGGTGTTGCTTGCTGGTGGCGGTGGTGATTATGGTCTGGAAGGAGGGGAATTGAGACGCAACGTAGCGTCTTGCGGGTATAATGCGGTAAGGCTTAAATGATGCAGTTGATTTCAGTGTCGGGGAGGGTGGTCGTCAAGGTCATCCTTGCCGACGAAGTCGTATTCACCTTCGCTGGCAGTAGGCGTGGGAGGCATGTTCGCCGAGGACGGGGCATGAGGCTGGTTCTGGCGCGCCGTACCTGGTCGTGACCTGACCTTCTCCGCCTCCTTGGACAGGGCAGCAACGGCGTCTTGGGTCGCTCGGCGGTCAGCGGGCTTCTGGGCGTTGGAGCCGTTGCGCTTCAGGAGGTCCTCCATCTCGCGGATGCGTCGTTCGAGAGCCTCAAGCTCTGAGGCCTGGCTCTGGACATTCTGCTTCCTGCGAGGCCATCACAGTTAGCAACCTAGTTTCGCAGGATTGCGAGGACAGTGCGAGCAAAGCTTGTCGGGGAGCAGCGGCGTCGCCGTGCAAAGAATTACATACCGTTGGTCGAGCTTCTCGTCGAGGTCGGCAACGCTGTTTTCGATGCGAAAAATGTCCATGAGCTCCGCCGAAAAAGAGCGGGCAATAGTGCTGCGGGTGGGCAGTCAGCACGACAGCTCGGCCGGGTTCCGTGTCACTCTAGGGGCAGGTAATGAACGGGGGGACGCACGATTGGGGGCGACGGCCATTGGGAACCCAGTCGCGGTCGAGGTCAGCGTCGGTCATGTTTTGCGCCATGTCGTCGGTATGTGCGTCCTCTTCAGAAACAGAAGAGAGAATGTGAGTGCGAGAAGTTGAAGAGTTGAAGACGGAGTGGTCGTGGTCGGGGAGAAGACGAGAAGGCAGGGGACCCGTAGATGGTTGTATGGTTGTTGGGTTTGCGGTCGACGAAAAGGGAGGATGATCAGCAGCTAGTGGTTGACAGTATCGGCGGGGTGCTTGTCACACTAGATAGGTGGTAACCCGAGCTGGCGGTAGTAATAATGCGCGACGGAGAGGGTGAAGGCGAGGTAGGTAGATAATGATCTAGAAGCAAGATGGAAGACGGCGAAGAATGACGGTCTGGCCCGAAAGATGAAGCCGGACAGTTGTCGATGGAAGAAGAGGGGGGGTATCTTTATTGCGCCGACGAGGAACGAGGATGGAGGCGGAGGCGGAGGCGGTCGAGGACCTGTGTGTGTGTTTCGTCTGCAAGCAGCAGGGTAAAGGGGGATCGTTGGCGGGAAGGTGGAGGAGGGACGGTGTAGGGAGGGAAGGGAAAGAAAAGACCAGGAAGGGCGATCTGGGCGAGCGAGGTTTGGGATGCGGGATGGAGTTGGACTTTGTAAGAGAGGAGGAGGAGGGCAGACAGCCAGG
This sequence comes from Colletotrichum plurivorum, assembly GCA_014235945.1. Lineage (NCBI taxonomy): Eukaryota > Fungi > Ascomycota > Sordariomycetes > Glomerellales > Glomerellaceae > Colletotrichum > Colletotrichum plurivorum. Next base: position 29,300 of record WIGO01000101.1, read on the forward strand.
GCGGGTTGTTACTTGTTACTTGTTACTTGCTGGACAGTGCAAGATGAGAGATACGGTATGGTAATATCTACCTGCCTACTTCCATAGCACCTACCAGACAGGGCTGTTAGAGAACAAGATCAGCCAGGGCAGGAAGGTCTTGACAAGGCGGGAAGCTGGAACGGTGCCTGACATCAATGATCAGGGCCGCCTGCTGGCGCACATCACCGTCAGATCACAGGCCGGGAAGGGGAAAGGGCCAGGCACACGAGGCACACACACTCAAACACTGCAGTCATCTGCCTCGAGGTACAATGTACACTACAGGAAGGGAGGTTATCGGTAGACAGACAGCACAGTGGAGGGGCAGACGGTGTACCCGATGCAAGTATTCCTTATTCCGTGGCTCTCCCGCATCATGTCGTTCAGCTAGCTCCTCCTCCATTAACAACAGCAGCAGCAACACCTCGGGCGAGGGGCGAACAGCTGGTGGGGTTTCCTTGGTCCGCTGGGTCGGCGGGTGGAGGTGCAATTACCAGGTTGCCATCTGTAATCAGCTGCAAAGGGAATGGCCTCCAGAGGGACTGTGGGAGCGTTCATGCGACATGACCGGGACAGGCGATCCAAATCTAAAAAAGAGAAGACACTGGAAGCGCGAATGGGCGTGGACGGTGTGGTCCGCATGGAACTGCGACTCCGACCGCATAAAATGGGCTCCTGACACCTCCAGCCCGTGGTAACTGCTGGTTCCAATGGCCCATGGAGGAGCCCAGCCGGAGCCAGAAGCAGGTACAGGCGCACCCGCAGGTGCGGGGGATGGTACTTACACTAGTACTACAGGCTACGCACTACATAAATACATATGCCCAGGTACCTAGGTATCACTCATAGTGAGAGCCGTGAAAGCATGATGCGTGATGGTGGGAGGGGCTTCTGTTTGAGACCATGTTGCAGCCCTGTCCAAGGCAGGCTGCGCAAGCACGAGCACGAGCAAGCAGATGAGCGATGCGATGCGATGCGACTCGAATGGCCACGACCTCGCCTCGTTGCGCCCAGAGCTCTCCTCAAAGTCGCCGGGCGTTTTTTTACTGAGGCGTTGATAGCACGAGGGTTAACGGGAGGTGGCTGCACTACACCGTAATAGCTTCTCTTGCCCTTCCATTTCCATGTGCAGCTTGGGGACCCTGGAAATCCCACGCGCAACCGGACATGGGCCTTGTACGGGCACATTCCAGCCATTATTGCACTAGCGAACTACCATAGTACCTAAGTACCTACTAGACACGGCTACTGCAATAACAGGGCAGCAGATGAATTAAAGTACCGGCAAGGGTTGCAAGGAAAGATACGTACCGTATTGCATTGCATCACGAACACCTTCCCAAGTTCCTAGTTCCTCCCATTGCTCTCATCCTCCTCCTCCTCCACTCCCACCTTACCACCCCACGAACACGTCCGCTCGCCTTTAGAGTATTGTACACCTACTCCCTCGGCACCAACATTACAAGCGCGCACCTTACCTTAAACACGCTTCGTTCTCCATCCCTCTGCATCCTCATCATGCCGGCAAATTACCCTCTCGCGACGAAACGGACCTGGTCACCCGAGCCCGTCCCGCTCGTTTCTCGACCATCTCCGTAGAATATTCCGTGGCCTCGTGGGCTTCTCGACTTGTCATTCGCCAGCCACCACATGACGTTCGTTTCTCGACGCATTTGGTGTACCGCACTTCACCTCAACTTGCAGCCGCATCATGTGCCGCCCCTTTGTGAGGTAGCACTAATAAGACTCTGGAAGACCCTGCAGATCTAACCCTGCCGGTTGTTCCCCTGACCAAAAGAAGCACTTTGTTCTATCCCGTCCCGTCACCCTCGAGTCCTCGACCACTCCTCATGAGCGCTAGGCAGGTACTATTACTTGGAAGAGACATCTCTCGATCTTTGCACCGCTGCGGTTGCATTACCAAACCCCCGGCAGAACGCAACCATCAGATCTCATCTCTGTCGACCCCTCCAACGTAGCACCTCATCTCTCCGTCCTGCCCTGGTCCGCCGTTGGGGAGAAAAAAGGGGGGCATATTCGCGACTCTGCCAATTTGACCTGACATCAAATTTCGGACCGTCCTAATCAATTTGACTTCCTAGTCAAACTTGACCAAAGCGTCAAGGGAAGTCCCGCCCTCGCCGCCAAACCGTAGCGCCCACGCCGCCAACTGGCAAAGGAAGTTGGAACGACTCTACTCTATTTGCTGCCCTATTAAGGTGACCGGCCCTCGAACACCCGACGTCGACTTGTAATCTCGCCAAATGTCGACTCGAACCGCTCCCGGAGCCCTCATGGGTCTGCCTTACTTATCAGCATCTCAGGGCTCGCGCGGTTGCCCCTCGCCCCTCTCGACTCTGGAGAAGCAATCCCCTCACACTGTGATATTGTGCAATTCCTCCCCACGGACAGCCAAACCAGCATGTCGTTCAACCTCGGAAGCTCAAATCACTCGCACACCTCTCTGAACTTTTTCTTATTATTAAGACGCGAAGCTGCTCTAGTGTCGTCCGAGATGCCGCAGGGAGAAGAGAGAGAGAGACCAAAAAGCAGCGATGACGCAGGTGTCCGTCTTCGCAATCAAGAGAGACAGCCCAAGCGGGGATCTGCGCTGCCGCTTCTCCGGCGTGGCCAACGCGAGTAATAGGGTCCTCTAGAAGCCATAAGCGAGTGACAGATTAAACGCATGGCTGGCTTTCTCCCCCATATCCAGCTCCACTTTCAGCCCGGCCAGCTGCTGCACAAAAACGAAAAGGACGGACGATTAATTACGTGGCCGGACGCGAAAATGCACGCGTCTGGGCACGCATGAGTGACGACGAGTGTGGTTAATTATTCGGTAGGTATGTGCGATAATACAGCTAGCAGACCTGAGGAAGATTGCGTGAATCCTACGAGAGCCGATCATCTCGCAAAACACAGACAATATAATTCGATGTGCAAAGGCTTCTGATGTGCTGCCGCGGTTGTTCCCACAGGCGCCTGATGAGGCTCAACTACTTGGCGTGGACGTCGTAGCGCTCCCAGAGTTTGATCGAACGTTTCTACCGTGTGACTATGCCCTCTGTTGCTCGGGCCTCTACAATTAGACTCGTCCCGGCAACACCTGCGTAAACGCAGTCGTCCCAGCTCTTGTAAGATGGACGAGGGCGTGACTGTCTCCGTTGCGCCAAGAACCGGGGTAAACTTCCCTCTTTGGATGAGCCGCGGCTCGACAGAATCATATGGGCTTTTCCCATCCAGAACAGCCTTCTGCGATTAGACGCTGCCCGTAACGGGACGAGGGGTAGGACCTCACGGCTTCTTCCGGGGTGCCGCTCGGCCGAGTGCAATGGCGACGACCTCCCCGGTGGTCTGACGAGCGGTTCTTCGTCGACGCAAAACTCGCTCTGGCTCTGAACATACCGCATGCTGCCCCCGATACCAAGATAGCCTGCCGAGGATTCGGCGGATAAGGCCCCGGTAATGAAATCTGCTGACTGCGGTGCGGTGTCGAGGGTCCCGGAGCCGGCAAATGACCAGCACAGCAAATCAAGGTGACATGCACGGGACGGATGGATGGACGGGCGGGCGATCGGGCGGGGCTCTGTCATTGGGAAGTCCGGACTTGTTCATGGTCTATTTTGACTGACGACGCAGCGGATGTACGATCAACTCCGTTCCATTTGCGATGCTAAGCAAATCCGATCCCTAAGGCCCAAGGTATAATGCTTCATCGAGCATCTGTAAAGCCTCCTGACCAGGCAGATGATATGACCAATCCGTCCTTTGTCCTTCCCGTTGCGTTGTTTTTTTTCGTCATGCGTACCAGCCTCTCGAAGCAGGTTTAGTCAGAGCCACCGACAGCACGGGCTAAAAGAGATCATGTTAGCGAAACGTCGTCCTGAGGCTTTCGGCAAATCGTCGAGTTCGCGGGGAGGCGTGATGCGTCGGGTAGGACGTACTGTAGATCTTCATCTTGCTGTGCTGAACCACGGGCTTGATGATGCCCTTCTCCTCGAGGTCGGCCAGGCACTGGCGGGCCAGGGAGCCGTTGATCTTGAGACGGTCGACCAGGACGGCGACGGTCACCAGGCGGTAAGACTGGACATCCTTGTAGAGCTTGTCGGAAGTGTTCTTGTCGAGGATGACGGCGTGCTGGGCCTTGTCCTTGACCTTTCCCTTGGACCTATGCGATGGGTAAGTCGGCTGTGATGGGGTAGATGCAGTGCGGTGCGGTCGAGGCGGCGAACGTCGTCGGAAGGGGGGAATGTCTTCGAGAATATCGTGTCTTTTTTCGCGCACACAAAATCGCAAAGGATCATACGTACCACTATCACGGTAGTCAGCAAAATTGGCAAAGAAGACGACAGTCACAAGGGAAACCAGATTTCAACGAACCTTCTTCTTTTGCTTCTTAGCTCCAGCAGCAGGCGCCTTTACCAAAACAAGTCAGCACAATCATCTCCCTAGGCCAAGATCACGCCCGTGGTCGTCGGACGCGGGATATGGGCCACCCGTACCATTTTGTCTGATTTCTGATGTCGTCGTGGGAATTCAGGCACCTGGGTCGGTCGTCTAGAGTAGGAATTTCAAGTGCATGAAGTCGCTGGAAGAGGTGCCACCCACTTTGAGTCCCCCTCCAGCCGAAGTTTCGCCCAGGGCAGGACAACCCTAGGTGGTGGGGCTCGTGCGTCCAATCTGACCGTTCTGATTGGCCGCGCCGACCGCCAGTGCCACCAGCAGTCGCGAAAAAAATTCCAGCAGGCGCAAGTCAAAAGCCCTGAACTGGAGCCCGGGCCACTCACACCGCGCTCACGAGTTCTCCGTTGGCGAAGCGAAGGGAAAATCGAAACCCACTCTGGCACTCTCTGCACTTGGACATCTTCAACCCACGACCACACATTTTCACCTCACTCGATTTTCCTCTCCCCCAAGGTCCCTACTAACCCCCAAAGGTCGAGCGAAAATGTCTGACGGCGGCGATATCGAGGTCGAGAACGTGGGCACCTACGACGTCCTTCCCAAGGACGTCGTCAAGGAGGTCGGCAACGTCAAGCTCTTCAACAAGTGGGATTACGATGTTGAGGTCCGCGACATCTCTCTGACGTGAGCCTCTCCCTCCCCTTCAAGGAAAGAAGAAAAAAGTTTGGAACTTTGCGCATGTGCATGCGCATGGCGGGGAAAACACCACGCTCGAAGGGAGGATAGAGAAAGATCGAGGGACAAGAGAAAGAGGAACCCAGGGAATGCTAATTGCGATGCCTTCACAGTGACTACATCTCCCTCCGCAACCCCGTCTACGTCACCCACTCCGCTGGCCGCTATGCCGTCAAGCGCTTCCGCAAGGCCAACTGCCCCATCATTGAGCGTCTCACCAACTCTCTGATGATGCACGGCCGCAACAACGGAAAGAAGCTCATGGCTGTCCGCATTGTTGCCCACGCCTTCGAGATCGTACGTCAACCCGAACCAAACCGAGAGCACCGATGAGGGGCACGAAAAGGGCTCAGGGTATGAGCTCAGGAGGAAAGCCATGGCTAACACGTCCGCGAATTGCAGATCCACCTGATGACCGACCAGAACCCCATCCAGATCGCCGTCGACGCCATCGTCAACTGCGGTCCCCGCGAAGACTCCACCCGTATCGGTTCCGCCGGTACCGTCCGTCGCCAGGCCGTCGATGTCTCCCCCCTCCGCCGCGTCAACCAGGCCATCTCCCTCCTCACCACCGGTGCCCGCGAGGCCTCCTTCCGCAACGTCAAGTCCATTGCCGAGTGCCTTGCTGAGGAGCTGATCAACGCCGCCAAGGGATCCAGCAACTCCTACGCTATCAAGAAGAAGGACGAGCTGGAGCGTGTCGCCAAGTCCAACCGGTAAAGGGTTTACCTACTTTCGGGAGCGAGTCAGCTTCCTTTCGGGGTTGGCTTGCTACGCTTTTGGGTTGGTGGTGGTGCTTGGGAGGAAATAAAATCTCCCGACATCACTCGGGCTGTCACAAGAGAGAGGTCATTCCGTACTCCAAACACAACGAAATGGAAACGGGAGACGCTTTTTAACGTCGTAAAAACTGCTTTTGGGGACAAATCAAACGGAGGCGTGGTATTACATACAGGGCAATCATCAATCTTCTTTTTTTTCTTTTCAAAAAAAGAGAAAGAATGTTGCGCTGCTGACCTTTGTGCATTTGCGCGTTCGGGAATGGGGAACGCGGCTACGGCATCTTGTCTCTTACGGCTCTAGGTGGTTTCCAATAAAAGCCAAGCTCGTCAGAGCAAAATGATCAAACCCGCGTTCCGGTGCCATGGTGATTGGATACCCCTTTCGAGTTGCTTGTAGGAAGACCTAGGCCGGACTGCGCTACCATGCATGTGATATGAATTGACGATGCTTAAAATAAAAGTCTTCAATATTCACACGATTACGTGAGTGCACAACTACACTCGCGCTGAGTTGTCATTTCTTCATTTCTCTAGATATTATATACTATCATGACCATTGTGGGCTACTAAAGGCTGGCGGTCCAACATCTGAGCAAAGCCGTCGTGAAGCGTCGGAAGTCAGAACTGGCTCGAAGGTATGAGTTGAACTTGCGTATCCATCCTCAAGAACATGCCCTTGTGCTCGATGCCCTCCTCCCACCACGTACCCATTCCCTCATCGACCTTGAAGCCGAGCTTCTCCCACAGACCCACGACCTGCTTCTGCGCATGCACGCAAACGAGACCGTTCCACTTGGGTATGATCGGATCTTCCGGGTCCACTCCAATCGCCTCGAGTCCCAGCTCCTTGATGCTCGGGTTGAAGTAGCCCGGGTTCTTCTTCAGCCACTCCAAGGCGGCCTTCACCAGTATCACTGCGATCCGGTGTCCTCTAAACTCCTGGATCACCGCCAACCGGCCAAGCTTGACATACGGCTCCTTGCCGTCGTGCAACTCTGTGGAGCGGTCCGAAATGTACGGCCTCGGCCTTGACACTGGGACGTCCTCGCCCACATGCTCTCCGGCGCTGGCTGAGCCGTTTTTCTTGGGCTGGCCGTTCTGCGCTTCGTGCTTCTTGATGATTTCGGGCACCGAGGTTGTCTCGTCTTTGATCCCGATGAGCTTGCCGTCATAGTACACACCGCCATCTTTGGGGTGGGGATCGTGCGGGAAGGGCACGACGCGAATGGTGCCGATAGGGACACTTTTGGTAACGCTACGTTGGGGCGAGACGATGTTGTTATCTGAATCGACAACAGCCTTCTCGACGATCCTGTTGATCGAGGCGTACGTGACCCAGTGGCACGAGCGGCTGTCGTCTGCGTCGAACTCATTCTCCGCGGGGACTCCCTGCTCCTTGACGAAGACGGCCTCCCGCACCTCCATCGCGTCGCAAAAAAGCTTGGGGACGTTTGCCGGCTGCTCGTCATGAGGAATGCCAAGCTTGTAGCCGCTCACCAGCTGAGTGGGCTGAAGGAGGGCAACGAAAGGCGTCCCCATGATGGTGATGTGAAGGCTAGTGAGCTGTTAGCTTGAGGCTTCCTGAATCGAGTTGGATGCGACGGACGGTGTTCGGCGTATGTTACTTGTGAGATGTTGCTTCGACGGCGAAATCAGCCCCCAACGAAACGATGAGGGTAAGGATTTTTTGATGTTGTCGGAGTCGTAGTTGTCAAGTCACCAAAATTATTCAGTGGTTGTCTCGTCTGAAGGGATATGTGGAAGTCGCAGTCGGTCAAGCTAGGCAGGAACTGATCCAAGTGAATCCCCCCCGGGAAAGAGTACCCTGAAGAAGCCAAACAAAAAAAAATGGGGAAGAAAAGAAAAGGAAGGTGCAACGCCGCCACCCACACGGCTATCCGTCATCTGCCACTTCCTCCCGCGATCCAAACACCCAGACTTCGCAACTCGTCCAAGTGCTCATCCCAGCCCGTCTCTTTAAGGGGGTCAAGGACTGTGCCGCCGTATCGGCAGCACAGGCGGGGATGCCCACCCCTCACGGACCTGCAACAAGCTCAAAATGACGTTTGCAGGCACACCTTTCCCCGGTCCCCCGGGTGGCGTCTAGCCCGCCGATCCAAGCGGGTGTGGAGACCTTCTCAGGACCGGACTCCGGGAGTGGTCGCTGCCTTGCCGGGCGAAGCACTTTACCCAGGTTTTCAGGGTTCTCTGTTTCACGTGTCCTTCCATCTCATGCCAAGGGCTGTGAAGTCCATTGGGCAAGGCATCAAGATCAGCATACTCAAGCCTGAAGGGTCTGGTGCAACGGCGGCAAGCTGGGTAGGGCCGCTGGGTGCCTGGGATAGATGCCTTTTCGATCATCCAGGAACTATTCCCTGATTATTCCCCGCCACACTGTGTCTGCCTTGACGTGATACTATCATGGACATGACCAAGCTATCAATGCGATCTGCCAGATTGTTTCGATCGTTCCTGGACGGAGCATCTCAGCTCCTCGGGGCTTAATAAGCAGCAGAACAAGGAGTTTGCTATCACGATGTTGAGACTACTGAGAGGACATCTAGAGATCCACGGCACTTTTCCAGGGTTCCAGCGCAATGACACGGCTTTGGTATCACGAGGCAGTCTTCCTGGCTATGGATATCGGCCGAGGTGAGCCGTCGACAACCGCTGTGCTTGAAGAATCTATCGTAGCCTATGCTCCTAGGCAGCCGCGCATAGTGACGAGACGATGGTTCAATGAAGACATGTCTGCCCGTCTGTATTCGGCGAAGAAATCAAAATAGATAAAGTCCTAGACGCACGGGTTCTTGCTGCATGAACAAAAAGACATTCGTCCAAATCCGAACAAAACGCCTCGCAAAGATGACGAATCGGCCTTTTCTCTCGTCTCCCAGAACAGCCTCAAACTACTCCTCCATACGGTTCGGTGATATATCTCGTCTATGCGGTAACCTCGACGCTCTGCTCGACGCCGTCGGCGCTGCCGGAGTTGACCTTCTTGCCGGTCTTGGCGATGGTCTGGAGGACCTTCTCGTAGGGGAGGCTCTCTTCGGCAACGACGGTGGCGGTCTGGCTCTCGAGGGAGACCTCGTAGGACTTGACGCCTGTTTCGCAAACGACCCGTTAGCCAAGATAACAGAAGAATAAAATCCCCCCCGAATGACAGTGCTCGGATTTCGCAACGCTGTCTTCACCGCCAGTTTGCGACCGACGGAGAAGACGAAGTCGCACAAGACAAATAGTCGCGAGGGCCCTCAGGGTTCCCAGAAAGGTCGGGGGATGCGAAAGAACTCACCATCGAGCTTCTTCAGGACGCGGTCGACGGCGCCGGAGCAGCCGCCGCAGCTCATGCTAACGTTGAACTTGTAGGTGTGCTCAGACATTTTGGGCGGTTCGGGTTTTTCTGGTCGGTGACAGTTTTCGGGTTGTAGGTGAAAGAGTTCCAGCGGTATGCGGAATGGCGTTTTTGGCGGGGTAGATTGGTGAATAAAAAGGAGGGGCAGCTATGGGGGATTTTCCGGTCAGCACTGGTCCCGCTCGGATGGGATCTTAGAGCAAGGTAGAACTCAGTTGGCAAACTCCGGACTCTCTCAGTCTCTAAGTCTTGATGGAACAAGAAAACCAGGAGAATGCGATAACCAACTGGGATGCAAAAGAAGAGGTTGCCAGCGATGCTCGTAGACGGGACTCGAGGGGATATAAACGCATACGTACCTCCGGACAATTAACAAGGTAACAAAGGGGGTATCTAGACTGACAAATGCACTCGGTCAGACCTGCGACCACGGGACGGGAAGTCGTTGATTATATATCTGTTCCCTTCCCTTCCAGCATTATTAATTACCTACTTCTTCCACGAACAACGGGTAATATCAAAGATGGCGCAAGAGCTCCCTCAGCCCCTCCGGACACGCACCAAGCGCTCTTCCAATCGGTCGTCATCCCCCGAAGGTCTCGTTTCTGAAACTTGCTCACCACCAAACCATTTCATTCACCCCCTGAAACGGACCCATTCCCGCCGTACTGGCCAAATTTCACCGTACTTCCGTATTACATACATGATGCATCTCCAAAATGTCCGACTTCTTGCACTGGATCGGCAATGCATGGCTTGTATCTTGGTTGGTCTATTTTTATTCACGAGGACTCCTCTTGAGCAGTCTATTAGTGCAGAAAGTAGTAGTAATCCCAACCATAAGGTTATGCATCGTACCTTTTCCCCCAGCCATGGATGTGGTGTGCGGTCGAACCCGCTCCGGCTAGCCAGCTCCAGCAGGGGACAGGGGTCAAACGTGCACATATGCATGCATCGGCAACGACGACGATGTTGTCCAAGGTGGAATATTTTCAGATTGAGAGCTTCTTTTTCAGCTCTCTGTCTTAAGTAAGGTATCTTATGCTACATGTTAGGGAGGCCCTCCCGACTTTTCGTGCTTAGCGGAACGCACCCGGAAGCCGGGGTCTCTCGCCATCGCTCTCGTCCCCGTCACCATCGTCCAACGGAGGCATTTCGTCATCGTCGTCCTCCTCATCCTCCTGGGGCTGCCAGACTGCCGGCGGAAGACCGGGAATCATGGACGCCAAGACCTCCGCGAACCTCGCCATGTACCCGGGCGGCGGGGGCGTGTGCTCGTCACCAGAATCATCGCCATCGTTGAATTCGAGTTCGCCATCGTCCTCATCGACGAAGTTGCCCTCCCAGGGATCGCCAAATTCGCCACCGTTCTCATCATCATCGTCATCGGGGAACGCTCCCATCATGGCAGCGGCAGCGGCACCGGCACCGGCCGCTGCGCCAGCTCCGACTCCTCGTGCTGCGAGTCTCTGCTGCTGCCTCTGCAGCATGTTGAGGAGCGCCCGCCCCTGATCCGACATGCCTTCTCCGTCGAGATACTTCCACGGCATCTGCATTCCCGTACTCGTAAAGATATTCTGCTCCTTCGGCGGCGGGAGCGGATCGAAGGCGTAGTTGGGCTCCTGCGTGAGAAGGTGCCTGGGAATGCCACCGAGCAGGCTCGGGGAGTCCTCCAGCCACACCCACCTCGCAGTTCGCTGGGTTGCTGCCATGTCTTCTGGAAGGCTCTCTGTCGGCTTCTTGGCGACTTTGACGGCCTCCTTTAGTAGCTCGATGGCCTGCGCGTTGTTCCAGATGTCTTTCGTCTGGTGGATGTACAGCTTGGTCCAGAACTCGCGCTCGTCGGTGTCGGGGCGAACACCCCACAGCGGAGGGGGCGCTTCGAGGTTGAGCGCCTGGAAGAGGGAGCAGTACAGCCACGGCATGCGCTCCATTCCGGCGACCGCTGCCGTCTTTGCGCCTTCGGTGTCCCCCAGTTGGAGATTCGCAAGAATCAACGTCTGTGTGATGTAGTTATCGTCCGTCTGGTCCGTGGTGTATTCCGGTGCGAATTTGACGAGCCATTGTGCCTGTCGCGCGCGGATTGCGAGCGGGTAAATAAAGTACTTCATGCAATACGGGTCGACCGGATTCAGACTGAAGAGCAACTTGGCCCATTCCAGCGCCGTTCGGTAAGTGCCCTTGCGAATCAGACTCTTGAGGTAGGTGTAACCGACGAGCCAGAGCTCGCGGTTCTCAGGGCGTCGGAAATCCAGCCGCGCCTTGCCTTGCTCCAGCTTCTGCCGGAAGGCGGAAGTCGTGGCTCTCCCAAAGGTGAATAGCGCCCGCTCGCAGAGGTCCGCCGCCAACGCCTGGTTCTGGTCCTGTATCGCAACCTTGCTCACTTGAAGCAGTGTCGAGATATGATAGGGGTATCGCATGAGCAGGTTGACCATTTGTATCGGGTCGCCGATCTGGACGGTGCTGAAGAACGCAACCTGTATTTCGTCGTAGGCCTTTTCGTGGACAAAGGCAAACTCCACAAGGCCATCGGTGCCCTTCTTGACCTCCCTCATGACCAAGCCCGCGGCCGAGGCGCGGGGCCAGGTATCCTTGCCCTGTATGAAGACGTTACGCCGCAGCGAGACTTCGGGGAGCTTCTTGCGCGGGTCTCCTCGAAGAGCCGTTTCGAGATCGACGCCCTGGTTCGTTCCACGCTGGGCGCGACGTGCCGCCTCCAGCTCCGCCCGCTCTTCCTCCTGCGCAGTCTGTATCGCCTCCTTGCCAAAAAGCGCACGCATCTCGTTGATGGCACGGAGATACTGCGTGTTGATTTGCAGCAGCTCGTCGACGTCCCGGCTGCGCTGCGCCAAATTGTCAGACGCGGCCGCGTTGGAGTTACCGGCGAGATTGAGCTCCTGAAGTGCTCGGTCAATCTCGTCCTCCATCTCATCGCCCTTCTCCTTCGCATCGTCATTCTTCGGTTCCGTCGCCTGCTTCTTGGCCTTCTTCTTCTTTTTCTTATTCTTCTTCTTTGCGGGCTGGGGAACCGCCTCAGGCTCGGGCTCGGGTTCGGCTTCCTCTTGCGCATTATCGGATTTCTCGTCTTCATCGTCATCGCCGTTATCGCCGCCTAGCGCAGCGAACAGGCTCTGCCGGGGCTTGACAGGTGCCGGCTCTGGCTCGTCATCTTCGCTGGATTCGTTGTCGGCGGCGTTGGCCTGCTGGAGCTGCTCCAGCTCTCTCTGCTTTTGCAGCCTCCGAAGTTGACGGCTCGACATTGTGCGATTTATTGAATCAGTCTGCAACTGAAAGACGTTCAAGTCGGCAGCGGTCTGGGTGCGAGCGACTACAATTTGTTTGGTTGTGGTCTAGAGGATCTATGGTGGGATAAAGATGGAGGGGTGATTTATCTGGTCACCTTTATGCGTCACGCCGGAGATAGGTACATGCCATCAGTGACGTGTGGCGGGGTTGCGCGGGGCAGAATTTGCACAGGAGCACCACGCATGCGGCTACCTAGGTGGAGTACCAGGCACCTTGGTAGACAGGTACCCATATGGAATAAGCTGAAGTTTGACAACGCCCAGAGCACACGAACATTCATTCTCTTCCCTGGTATTCCGAACGTGTATCGGTGTGTACTAAGACACTGACAATGTGGCTGGAATTGACTTGAACATTTCGGTTTTGGTCTCGACCGATGATGGTGGCGGAAGGGGAAAGAAAATTTAAAGGAAAAAAAAAAGAAAAAGGTATCAGGACGGTTCATTCTCAACTCACAGCCAGATAGGGGGGAACAATACAGTAACTCGGTGGCCGACGTGTTATTTTATTCTGCAAACGAGACTTAATGGACCTCGCAGCTTGCCGCCTGAATTTAGGATTACCACCAACGGAAACTCAAGCTTCCATTCCACTTGTTTTCATAGCCTCATTCCATATCGCATGGATTCTGTGCCCTTCCGCTTTTGCCTGTCCATTGCGTGCCGAGTGGCACACGGCAAACGCTTTTCTGCCGCAGTGCAGTGCAGGTCCGGAATCCTCCAGCCCAAGCAACCAAACGAGAAGTCAATGCTTGCTACCCACGCCTTGAAACCCCTTTGTCGTCACGGCACATTCATGAGGCCACAACGCCCATTGAGTGCGGCTGCCACTTGCCAAACTCCTTCCGATCCCATGCGTTTCAAAATAGCAGTCCTATGATTCCTGCCGTCCGGCCAAACCGGCATTCAAGGACCTGCCTGCCCAGTGCCCCGTCGCCAACGGAATCCGAGAAAACCCGAGACTTGAGCGGGTGATAATACATCATACAAGAGTGTCGTGCGAAACGAAGTCCCTTTTCAGAGACACCAATCCCATCCAAAAACCGGGTGCCGTCCATAAACATCATGAACTTCTCGTCAATCGAAACCGTGAAATGTTACCATCCACGTTCCTTGCATCCCGATCGTGCGGCGATGTACCGGTCGGTTGGTCTTAGTTCGCGGCAGGGGGCGCAGCGCCCTGGCCACCACGACCGCGGTATGCGCCTCTGCCGCCTCGGCCGCCGAATCCGCGGCCGCGACCACGGCCTCTGCCACGGTATCCTCGGTAGCCACCATCAACGCTGCCCTGGCCAAAGGTCTCCATGTTCTTGCGTTGTTCTTCGCCTCGCCACTCACGGCCTCCAGGCTTCTGGCCATTGTTGTCTGCCCGATCCTTGGCCTCGCTAGAAATGTTGTCGAAGAACGATCTGGTCTTGTTGTAGGCGACAGGGGGGTTGGTACCTGTGACTTCTGCCACAGGGGCTTCAGGAACGGCGCCGTTGGTGGGTGTCTCTCCCAGAGGTGAGCCTGCGATGGCCTCCTTGAGCAGGTCGTCCTTGTTGAACTTAGCATTGGCTTGAGCAAAGTCGAAGTCGGCGTCAGGAACGTCGACCTTGGCCTGTCCCTGTCCCTGTCGGCCACCACGACCGCGCGGTCCACGCCCACCTCCAGGCTGCGTGGTGCGGGCGGCATTCACTCTCATCTCATTGACCTTCTTGGTCAAGTTGTCCATCGCGTTGCCGTTACCCTGAGGAGGGTTGGATACGGCGGCGGCACCAGCGTTCATGTTAGCCATAGCAAGAGCGACGGCTGCCTTGGCTGCCTCGGTGGCATCCCGAACAGTGGCGGCGGTGGGTGCCGCGGCAGCCTTGGGAGCCGACTGGGCTGCGCTGTTCTCGTTGACGGGAACAGGGAAGGCTTTCGGCATGGACCCGGCCAAAGGAATGGCCGGCTGAACCCGCATAGGATTCTTGGGTCCTGTCGGCACCGGCAGCTCGACGGGCTTCGAAGAGCCCGCGGCGTTGAGCGACGCAGCCGTTGCCTTCACTTCCGCGACGGTCGGCTTAGACTCGACAGGCGGGGTTGGTGCAGCAGCCTGCTGCAGCCCTGGTGGAGCAGTCGCCTTGGGCTGGCTCGGGGTTCCCTGCGCCGCCGGGGTGGCCGGCTTCTGCTTGTCACCAGCAGCGCCAATCGGCGCGGGCTTCGACTCTTGAGCGCCAGGAGTGCCACGGTTCTCGGGGACAGCACCAGGTGCGCCGGTTGGTCCTGGAGGCCCCGGGGGGCCATGAGGACCGGGAGGACCGGGAGGGTAGTTGTAGTTGTTCCACTGTTCAGGTGGATGAGGAAAACCTTGGCCAGGAGGTCCAGGAGGAAACCAGCCGGGAGGCGGAGGATACGGCATGCCGCCCATTCCACCAGCGGGGCCACCGCGCCCAGGGGCAGGGCCCCACGGACCGGGAGGGGGGTAGAAGTTGTTCTGGAAAGGAGGTTGGCCGAAACCAGGCGCCGGAGGCGGTTGGTTATTGGGTCCCTGACCAGGACGGGGGCGGGCCTGGGGTTGGTAGCGTTAGCCTTGATCCCAGTCAAAAAAATATTTTCAGTCCAGGACAACATGACGCCTCAGATCAGAAGGAAGGCAACGGAAATTTCGACATCGTTTTTGCGCTTTTCCGACAAGACGATAAATTTTTACATCCGCAATACTTCATCATATAGGCGTTGTCGAGGTTGGAACCGAATGGGTGCGACTTACGTTGACAATGGCCGGGTCCTCGGGCATGGCAGGAGGCTTGTTCTCCTTGATGGTCGGGTGGTCCTCGATCCTCAGATCCTTGACATCGCTGCCACGGAAAATGATGTAGTCGTAAACCTGATCGGAAGGCGCTATCTCTTCTTCGGGTCTACTCCTCCGACCCTCTGTTCCGAAAGAGCGGACATTCTCGAGCGACACGGTCGACTCGTCCGAGTTGATCTCGTGGAGAACGCCGACATATCTAGAGGCGATGAGCAAGGGGACTGGGGAGCAACGTGGACGTCCACCAAGTCCTTACCGGATGTCGCTCTTGGAGATGAGAGAGATGCGAGATCTAAGTTGGAAAGTTAGTCGGGTGGGCGAAATTGCGCGTTCTTAAACGCGAGAGGAGAGTGGAGAGGGGTCTCCGTACCCTAAGAATTCTGACATCTCGGTTACTGGGGGGCGCGTAAACCACGCAACGGGGCGGATGCGTGCGACTGCGGAACGACGGAAAGGAAAAAATCAGTGCAAAGATGCGCTCCCGGAAGAAATCAAAAATACAGGCCGACGAAAAGGCGCGCGGGCCTACGAGAGATGGAATTGGGGGTGGGAGCGGTGATGGTGAAGAGGAGAAGGTGGAAGGCGCAGCGGTAGGGAGGTTATTTGTGTGGAGGAAAGATTTGGTTGACCGACCAGAGTGGCAGAGACCGACGTGGAAGGACAGCGAGAAGAAAGCGAGAGGCTGAAGTGCTCCACCTTCCACCGCATTGGGCCCCCCTGCAGGGTGCGAGGTACCTTTCCTTGTTATTGATCAAGCTAGGTACCTAACCACCTGGCTTGCGACCTGATGCTACCTCCCCTCCCTACAGGTAAGGTGAGGTGCGGCAGAACCTCGGCTCAAAGACTTAGCGCCGGGGAAGGTACCTCCCGCAGGCGCCCTTGGCACTTAGGTACCTAGGTACCCAGGCACTGATGCGGGGAGAGCTCATTCCTAGCTCCTAGCTGAGGTGCTGAGGTAACCTGAGTGGCGTCTCTGACCTCCAGCTACCATTCACACTTTGAAGGTGGGTTGGATTGAGAACAGCGTGGTAACGCTGTACCCGGAAACATTGATCTACCTGCAATGCATCTCTGCTTTCCCTTGAGAGTGCTTTTGGGCACTTGCACTCCAAACATAAAGGCATCCCTAATTGCATTGCTTCTTTTCCTCCCCAACCCAAACATTTGTGTAGCTGCTTGATATCCTCTTGCAGCTCATTGCCCGCTAAACCACAAGTACCAGCATCACTGCCACTACTGCCATCACCACTGCTACGCTTCCTACTAATAAGAGGTCAGAAGGCAGTAGGAAGGAACGCCCCACAGGTAGTCTGGTAAGGAGCTATTGGCGGTTGCATTGCTTTCTGTCTACCTGCCTCCACTCACCCAGAAGCTACCTACACTGTAGGTTCAAGCTGCAAGAAATCACGTCAGTACAGCTCAATTCCCCGTTCCATCATGATGGAATGGTGTCTTGTGTGATTCGTGAGAAAGTTGTCCTCACAGCTGCAAACAACACTTTGCCTGAGCAGAGCGTGGAGAAGTGAGTGAATGTTTTTGTCATTGTTTACTACAACCATGTTCCCCAAAGAAACTATGTCTGCTTTGCAATCAGGTGGAACATCTCAACATCGAAGGTCTGCACTGACTGGCTGCAGCTCAGGAGCTTCCAGTTCTCCGGTCGCGAGCCCACAGTTACCAACCATCCTCTGCCCACGCCAAACTAGCCAACTAATCTGGGGCCAAGACACTTGAAGCTGATTCCACCCTAGGGATGAAGGAAAAATAAAGCCAAACCGCCCAGCTAAGAACTTTTCCAAAGCCAATCAAGCTTTTTGACTGCCTCTTGGGACCAACCCAAATGCCGATCCAACAAATCCCTTCCTCGTTTGCCGTCTTTCCCAGTCTCTTACACTGATTTCTCCAGTCTCTGTTTGGACGCTTGTCCGTTGCCCTTGGCTGCTTTTTGACCTTCAATTCAGTTCAATGTCGTCCAAGTTGGTTGCGTTGATCTCGCTTATCAGCTTGGTAATATCGTCGTTGTCTTGGCTTCTGACATCCTTCATGTTCTCCATGTTGGGTGTGTCGAGCTCGAGTAGCTCCATGATTTTGAGCACGTTGTAAGGATCGGACCAAGGACCCATGCATACACCGAGAGGGCAATGAGTATTCCCGCTGGGCATCGGCGGCAGGTTCTCCTTGTAATGCTCGTTCTCGTCGATAGATGCGTTGAGGGCAGCATCCCCTGTATTCAGCTGGATTACCCCCGGGAATTTGTCCTGATCTGCTTGGATCTGACTGCAAGAAGGGGAAACTGGAAGATGTCTGCAATCTGGTTTCGGCCACACTTTTGCAGGCGAAGTTGCTCCGTCGTAATCGCCCCAAATTGTGTCCATGTTGAAGAGGAGGGGATGGTACGCGTGTTCACCCCGATTTCCTTGGTTCGTCTCCCTCTCGGCTCTATTCTTCTTCTCGTTCTCCAGTCGGTTTATACGGTCCTTCTCGTAAACAAGTTTCCATTCCAAAAATCTGCGGCGAACTTCAATAAAGTTGTCGGTGTTCGTGTGTCGGTAAGATCTTGCCATCTTTTCGAGGGTCTCGCGCTTCTGTACATCCGTGCTTTTCCAGGTCATACTATTACTGTACGAAACCGGATATGAAGTCGGCGATCGCTGCTGCTGGCTGGGCCCAGCAACGCTTGGCAATGATACTCGTCTTCGCTGTGAGGCAGGGCCTTTCGGTGCGTTCGGAGGGGGGCTTTGTCTATTTCGGTATGCCGCGGGGCCTGTTGGGACGCCGGGAGGCAGACCGGTCGATGGTCCCTTGTTGGTGATGATGCCGTCGACTGAGACAGGTGTGGGTGGCAAATTATTATTGATGGTATCCTTGGAAATGAAATCGGACGTGTTTGGTGATGGACTGATGGTTTCTCGGATGCCAGAAGAGGAAGAGGAAGGGGGAGTATCAACCCCCTGGTTCGTCACGTTGCGGCTCCCTCTCAGATCCATGGGTGAAGACACACCAGACCTGACGGTCCCTTCTCTGGAAATCATGGGAGCCGTTCGACGTAATGACTGAGAATTCCTTCCGATGTGTTGATCTCGGCCAGGAACGAAGGAGGTCGCGAGACCGTTTGAATGCCTGAACAAGAAGGTGCTTCCCACAGCGGGCTTTCCGCGTTTGGGTATACTCGACGCAGGTCTTCTTCCCCTCATTCTCGCTGTTGCCCTGGAGGAAGAAGATAACTGTATAGAGGCAGAGGAGGAAAAGAGGCGATCTGAATGAGCGGGATCGAGCTGCTGACTGGAGCTCGGTGATTCGGCGACTGTCGCGGATACTAAATGGGCCGAATACACTGCCTGAGGCTGCGCTGGACGAGGGCTCGACATCTTGAAGGATATCTAATTGCTGTCTTGCGACGGGGAAAGTCCAGAGTCCCGCAGTCCCATGACGGATGGTCTTGCTGTCAAGTTGGTGGGCGGTTGGCAGGCACTGAGAAGGCAGCGCCCGACTGAAAAGTGTTGTGGAAGTGCGAGAAAGCAGGCGGGTTGAACGATAGAAAGAAGAGGTAATGTTGGAAGGAGCGATGGACATGTATACTCGAGTGGCTGTCTGGGCTATCCACGAAAACCATGAAACTCGAGGCCTGTTGGCCAACTGTGTGCTCACAGTGCGGACTTTTTTGCGCGTCAGCTTTTTCAAATTTGCACTTCTTGAGAGATGGCGAGCCGTAAGGCACAAGGTACAAACCTACTTTGAAGTCGAGAGACATAAGGCCGCTGATACGGTGCCCAACCAAGATGCTGTGTCTAGTGGAAAGAACATGGAGAAAGGATTTGTGGCACATTTGCCAGGCAGATGACCCAGCCCCGACCGAAGTTTATTTGAACAATTTTTCTATTCTAAAGATACGATTCTGGTTGGAGGGGCGATCGAGAATCTTGCGACGGGCGAAAGGTGCAGTTGCGGGCAGGTGCGAGAAAAGGGCAGACGAGCATCCTATTGAGTATCTAGAGGATAAACATGCTACGAACAAAATCACGAAGCTTCTCATGGCCAACTGTTACGTTGCTTTTTAATTATTAAACACTTTTAGAACCGCAACCGCGGATTTCGAACCTGAAAATGTCTTGTCTCCTTCCTCTAAAATCGACAAACCAAATCACTTTTTTTACAATGACGGGTCAAAGAATTTGTTCGGCAGCAAATTAAACCCAACAATCCCAAAACACTGTATTCTGTTCAGATGAACGTAGATTTTGAACATGAATTGGGTCCCAGACCGCGAAGCCCCTTTGGTCATCGCGAACGTGTCTTTGCACGCCGTCCCAGTGCCACCACCTTCTCGCCCACCTTGGTCTCTCCCTCCTACGCTTTAAACACAAAATACCGTTCGACCAGACTTTCTAATCCGCATCTTTCCTTTGGGTCTTGCACCCATTCATTCGCGACTCTTTCCTCTCCAGCTGCCAAGCTGACGAATCACTCCTGAACACGCCTCATTTGGCCGGACTGATAAAATGTTAAGAAAAAGAAAAACTCATATCATCCTATCAAAGCTGCTGGTAGAACTAGCTGCGAATCTTCAAAACGGTTTCTCGAGTCTTCCATTCCCAAGTCCTAGCAGTTTATAGGAAGTGTAGTCTGAGGTCGGCAATAAGACACGGGCTGCATATGGCTTTAAGCATAATTCATCTAACAGGGATCGGTCCCGAGCGGCCGCGCGCATCCTCCGTCCCCCACATCATGCCGAGGCGTCCAACGGCCGTGCAGCACCTTAGCTTCTCAACAACTGCACGAAGCCCAAGACCTGGACTTGCCCACCCTTTCTCCAGCTTCGAGGAATTGCTCCAATTCACCCACACAAGATCCCAAGCACGCACATCTTGGGCATATCGCCAAAAATGGCCTCCAAAATCACCCTCAAGCTGAGCAACCGCTGTATGTTTCCCGTTCTCCGCATTGCCGGCCACAGGAAGCGAGAAC
Organism: Colletotrichum plurivorum; assembly: GCA_014235945.1. NCBI lineage: Eukaryota > Fungi > Ascomycota > Sordariomycetes > Glomerellales > Glomerellaceae > Colletotrichum > Colletotrichum plurivorum. The sequence continues at coordinate 49,646 of WIGO01000101.1, forward strand.
CCCCTCCTCCCTTCAGGGAAAAAAAATAAAAAAAAAGCTTACAAGTGCCAATTAGCTCCCAAGCAGCCCATCAAGAAGCTCCCCGAGTCCATTGAGATCACCGCCGCCACCACCGTCGAGGATGTCAAGAAGATTATCGCCCGCGAGGCCGGTTTCGGCGACCACAACCGCGTCGGCCTGTTCGACCCTGAGACCCAGAAGACGCTGAAGAACCGCAAAGCTCAGATCGGCACCGAGCAGGCCGTCATGGCCGCCGGTCAAGTCCTGGTTAAGGATCTCGGTGCGTTAGAACCTCTCCCCCGTTGTCCTTTCCTTGCAAATTCAAGCCGGAAACATGGCTAACCTTTTTCTGCCCTCCTCCAGGCGCCCAGCTCGCGTGGAGCACCGTCTTCGTGATCGAATACTTCGGCCCCCTCCTCATCCACGCCGCCTTCGTGGTCCTGCGCCCCTACATCTACGCCGGCGCCGACAAGGAGCCCCTCTCCCCGACGCAGCTGCTCGTCTTCGCCATGTTCCTCGGCCACTTCCTCAAGCGCGAGTACGAGACGCTCTTCGTACACAAGTTCTCCGCCAACACGATGCCCCTGCGCAACATCTTCAAGAACTCCTTCTTCTACTGGGCCTTCTCCGGCCTCCTCTGCGCCTGGCACATCTACTCCCCGACCTCGCCCGCCGCCCTGGCCCGCAACGACGCCGTCGACGTCCTCGGCACCATCGTCTTCCTCTTCGGCGAGGCCTCCAACGCCCTCGTCCACCTCAACCTCGCCAGCCTGCGCTCCCGCGGCGGCACCGAGCGCCAGATCCCCCGCGGCTACGGCTTCTCCCTCGTCACCTGCCCCAACTACATGTTCGAGATTATCGCGTGGATCGGCATCATCATCGCCAGCCGCAGCTGGACCGTCGTCGTCTTCATCTTCATCGGCGCCGTCCAGATGTCGCAGTGGGCCAAGGGCAAGGAGCGCGCCTACCGCAAGGAGTTCCCCGAGACCTACAAGAAGAAGAAGTTCGTCCTGCTCCCCGGCATCTACTAGACGCTGGCTACTCATGGAACGAGAAAAGAAGACGGAAATCGGGACTAACCGGTCACTTTCAACGGCTGCCTTGCCGTTCCTTGGTGAAAAATATCACTGGAAAATGTATTAAGACGCATATAGAGTTAGAAGAGAGGGAATCAAAATTCGGGCGCCGGTCATTGCCTCGTTTTCGTCAAGTATCGTATCCGTCATCGTCGTAAAGTGGTATCGTAGCCCCCAAGGTCCAGTGCTTCCCATCCTCCAATGCCGTTGGTGAATCACAAGGTCGAAATCGAAGTCGTCTCAGACCCCTTCGCCCGCCCTTCCGTGCCGTTGCTCGACTCTGCCTCAGTCAGGCTGTGGCTGGCATCCGAACAGTCCTCATGGCTGCCGTCCAACTCCATGGCCCCAGCAGCGATGCCATCTTGCTCCTTTCTCTTCCCCTTGTCCGGCCCATCCTTCCCATCGACCCCGCCGTCCTTCATCCTCACGTCCCCTTCCCCATCACCCTCCCCAACCTCGCTCCCACTCCAACTCCCACTCCCGCTCCAGCTCCCACTGCCACAGCTATCGCAGCTCCCCTCCCTGACCAGCCGGAAAGTCTCCTCGAGCACCAAAAAGTCCCGCTCCAGTACCTCGGCCCAGTTCTGCACGTTGCCGAGCTCCTTGACCCGGCGCGCCGCGTCCCCCGCGAACCGCGCCAGCTTGTCGTTCTCCCGCCTCAGCGCGTCCGTCGCCTTCGCCACGTCCCGCTCCTGCTTGTCCAGTGCCGCGGCGTTGGAGTGCAGCATCCGCGCCCGGCTCTGCAGCTCGCCGTCCAGCATGTTACCCATGGTCGCCACCACCGCGGCGCGCGCCTCCGCCACGTGCCGCTGCTGCTCTTCCGAGGGGAGGGTCTGGTGGAGATGCTGCTGCTGATGGGCAGCTGCCGCCGGAGCCGGGGGGTGCGGCGCATTCTGCGGCGGCGCCGCGGAGACGGACGTGTCGGAGGAATGCGAGTGCGGTGGCCGGGCGGCGCTCGATACGCTGAGGTGCTGGGATGTGGTCGCGGTCGTGCCCGTGGCCGTGGACGACGGCGGCCCGGGCGGCGGCGGCGATTGCATTTGCGCCTGCGGTGGTGACGGCGCAGGGTTCCTCGCCGAGGAGGACGAGGAGGAGAACATGATGACTGGTGTGTGTGCGCTGTCTGCTTCTTCTTATGACTGCCGCCTGCCTCGCACTTTTTTGCCCTGGGAATGAGGAGGTTCACTACCCGGCTCTTGGTCCGTAAGCAGGTCCGAACAAGAGTCCGATCGAACCTCTAGGGTGGCGGGGAAAGCACATGATGCAGAAAGGGAGATGGATGTCGACGATCAGCCTGCCATTGAAGCTCCCGCCCCCCAGCAGGTACGTACTTTGACTAGACCCGATTGGTAGTCCTGCCTGGATCGGGAAACTCGTAGGAAACTCGTGAAAAATGGCCAATCAGAGGGGGCGACGGCGGCGGTTTAAACTCCCCGCATGAATGTGGGGACAGCGGGGCCGCGACCATGATCACCCCGGCCGGCTCGGCCTCGAATTTGACGAGTTTCACGACCGCATTCCGGTCTTGAATGCCTTTTCACTCGGTCTCTGTATCTTCTTTGGACCGTCGATCTCCGCTCAATAGAAATCGCAGGCTATCGTGCCGCATTTCCCCTTCTCACGTCAGCGCTTGAGGGTGTTTCAGCGGCCGCTATTATCGCGGAAGCGGGGGCGGCGTTTCCCGCTTGTGCTACTAGGCTACAACATACGAGCGATATCAAGCCGTCGCGACAAGGACGGGATACCTCAAGCCTAGCTCTGGAGCCACAGTAAAGCCCCGCTGCCCCTAATATCTCGGACGCAGGATCAGGTTACAAATCAAGTATCGAGGCCGGAAGGATCACCAAGGGCTAATAGTTGTACGGACGGGTCCGTCAGTCGAGGACGACGAAGGTAGATAAATAGAGGCCATTATCCCTATAGAAATATCAAAGACGATCTACTCTGCACTTCAATCCTCATCTACATCTCAACCGTTTCTTTCCACAAGTCTAGGAATCACCCCTCCAAACACCGCCCAAAATGGTCTCCCTCTACAACGCCTCCGTCCCCATGTTCATCAAATACCTGGGCAACCTCAAGGCCATCCTCACAAAGGCAGAGCAGCACTGCATATCCAAGAGCCTCAACCAGGAAGAAATGATTAAATTCCGTCTCATCGCCGACATGCGCAGGTCCGTCTCCCATCCCTACCCCAACCCCCTTCGACTCCATACTCACCCTTCCTAGTCTCGACTACCAAGTCCAATCCTGCTCCAACACAGCCAAATTCCTCGCCTCCCGCGTCGCGGGCAAGGAGGACGTCTTCCTCGAGGACAACGAGACCACATTCCCCCAGCTCCAGGCCCGCGTCGACCGCACCATCGACATCCTCCGCGGCATCACCCCAGAGAGCATGGACGACAAGGAGGACGCAGAGGTCATTCTCAAGTCCGCCGTGGGCAGCTTCCGGTTCACGGGGTACTCTTACGTCGTCCTCTACTCCTCGCCCAACTTCCACTTCCACCTGTCGTCGGCCTACTGCATCCTCCGCCACCTCGGCGTGCCCCTGGGCGCGTTCGACTACCTTGACTCGCAGAAGGACCTGCTCATCAAAATCGAGGAGCCCGCTTCTTCTTCTTAGGGATGGGTTATTTTGTGGTTAGATTTGGCTGAGACTTCTCGCCGTGCAAAGGAAAAAAGGTTGTTGGTCAATCAAGCACAATACAAAAAGAAATTAGTATCTTACATCAGGTCGTCTCCGACCATTGCATCTCGTGATAACCCCACCAAAAAGAAGAGTCAAAAACATTGTTACATGCAACACCGGGCATTCGCCGGTCGTCTCCGACCCGACTACTACTCCGGCCCTCACTGGTTTATCGATGGGAGAGCGGACGGGATCCCGAGTTCTCCAGTGGGTATGGCCGCATGTGACGGTGATGAGTGCAAAAGTCTCTCGTGACCTCTTCGTGATCGATTCTGGTAGACAGCATTCACCCCACTCTTCACCTCACACAAGCATCAACACAACAAAAAGGTAATGAACGTCTAGTTGTTCACTATATTTGCCTAGGGCGGCATCTAACGTACAGTTGAGCGACAGTTGATGATTGACCGTGACACATGAACTCGTAGCCGGGGCTCCTCAGGAACCGGCCGGCTTCCACATCCAGTATGCATGGAAATGGCACCAGCTTGGCTTCGTAGCTATAACATTACCGGCATTCCTCGAACCTCTGAGTCCGGCCAGGAATTTTGTTCTTGAATGAGTGTATGGTTTCCATCCGTAAATGCAGTCTGACCTTGACGCCTTGCTATGCGTGAATGACGGATGAAAGAATCGACAGAAATGTGCGGTGGTCGTCGAGACCAAAAGAAAGTGAACAACACCTCGGATCTATCGAGACCCGTTTCACCTGCCCAAGAAAGTGCGTCGAATCCAAGGGGTGGTGGGTCTGCGCTTCGACTAGAAGGCGACTTTGCTTCCGTTGAGTCGTAGGGGCACCGGGCCGGGGCCGAAGCCGTTCGGGCTAATGACGGACGAAGGGGTGATGACGGATGAAGGAGTCATGACCCCTCCATCAGAAGACAAGGACGACATCGAAGACATGGTGAAACTAGCGGCTGAGCTGTTCGTCATCGTACCCGTTCGCGACATCGAAAGCCCGCCCATGGAAATGAGGGCGTCTGCCCTTTCAAAAACGTTGCCATTGAACGCCCCCGCAAAGGACGCGCTCTGGGGCGTCGAAGGAACAGTGGCCTGGACAGCGGGGCCCAGGGCTGCGCTCTGGGGCGTCATTGGCAGCTGGATGGGCGCCATGGCCGGTCCGTTGTTGGGGCTAAATGTGCTCGGGCCAGAGGATTGCCGAAGCAGATAGCTCCAGGGCGATTGAAGGATGGTATCCCGTGCTTCCTTCATGGCTTGCTGAATAGGGCGCAACCTGACCCTGGTGTCCTGGGGTAGGTTGACTACGTTGGATGCGTACTGAATCTCTTGGCCGAGTTCGGCCCAGGAGCCGATGAAGTTGTTGATCAGACTTCTGAAAGCCGGCTGGCTCATAATACCGGGCTCCTTGAGTTTGATGAGGGACAAGCGGCCTCGGAGCACCTCGGTCTGCTGCACCGCAGTGTTGCACCTGGCAATTAGACCCTTCCAGCACAGCATTTCGTGCTCCATAGCGCGACGTCCCGCGGCCTGCTTGGCGAGAACCGTCATGTGGCCCTGGAACATGGGAAGCGTCCTCATAACGAGTTCAGACGAGCGTCTGAGCGATAAGAAGATCTTCTCGAAGTATCTGTCATCTTCCGTGAAGTCGGAAAGACCGCGTCCGCCAGACGATGCTGACACAAACGACTCTCCCGACCGGGGAGTTGCTGATGTCAGCGTCGCGGTGCGGCTCGCCCCGATGCCATTCATGTAAGGCATCGGCACATCCGTGGCCACTCTCAAATTGCTCGGGTTATGCAGAATGGGTCCGGGCCGGATACGTTGTGACAGACCGAGACGTTCGGCAGTGGGCGTGATAGAGTTTTCGCGCGAATGGGGCTTGACTGTGTCTCCCATACCCAAACCCCTCGCATAAGACTTTCCGGCGCCAGCCTCGGGGGATATCGATGCGAGGGTGCACCTGATCTCCATAATGCTATTATAGATGAGCATCAGCAGTGTACGGATGTAGCGCGGGTCTCCGTTGTCAACGAAGGAGTCGATGTTGCCGGCGAGGAGTGTGCAGACGTGAGTGTAGGCGCTGACCAGAGTCTGGCATGCTCGGTGGACGTTCTCGTTCTCGCGAGGTGCCATTTCGTCGCCTACCACGGCCGGATCGTGCTTCTGTATCTCCTGTTCCAGCTCTTCGACGTGGGAGTTTGTGTTATAGAAGACGATCTCGAGACTCGATCTCTTAGATGAGCCGTCGCTCGTCAAACTCATGAGCATCTGGATCATGGGGTGAATCTGAAAGACGGCGTAGAGGATGCCCTTAGCAGCCTCTAAGATCGGGTCGTACACTTTGGACTCGCGTCTTCGCTCGGGTAATACGGAAAGTCGCCGGACGTAGATCGGGCGTTGGAGGAAGGGCTCGGCCGGGCTGTTCGGGCTCTTGACCGACATGCTGGCGGGTGGAGGCTGCATGGCAGATCCGTGACTGAGGCCTCTGTAATGGCTGAATCGGTTATTCGCCTGAGTTTCGTCCAGAGTGCCCAGCTGAGTGGCCTTCTGAGAAACAACTCCCATACGCCGAGCTCGCGACTCGGGCCTTTCACCACGGGTTGCCTGTAGAAGGGTTTCCGAGTTGCTGCGCAGTCGCTCGTTGACATTCCCTATGGTCAACGGCATCACCCCAGGCCGGCGAATAGACGTGTTTTGCTGGGATAGTCCTCGGTAGTGGGACCGATTGGGAATCGGGGGAGGTCGGATCAGGTTCGGAGATCGAAGATCAGGGACATCGGTGCCGTTGACCTTGATGGGAAAGCGGCCACTGACAACTCGCTTGATGGGGGGCATTCTGGGAGTTTCCATGCCTTCACTTGATTCCTCTCCACCCGTATCCGACTCAGCACGGCCATTCATGGCGTGCTGTCTAAGAAAGCGCTTGATGTGTGCAGTGACAGCCACCTCGGTCACTTCGCTCTCTTTCAGGTAGCCCTCATTGGGAGGGCTGCTCGCCTGCACCTGCAGGACCTCGCGCGGCGGGAATGTAATCGGGTTGCCATCAAACTTGAGCACCTGAAGGGAGACCATGTCGGCAAGAGCAACTGGCAGCTCCTCAATGCGGTTCTTCTGCACGGAGAAGACCTTCAAAGAAGCAAGCTTAACAATATCGGGAGGAAGGGCTCGGAGCTTGTTCTTGCTAAGATCAAGAATCTCAAGTGACTTCAGATCGCATAGCTGCAAGGACGTCAGATCCTGGCTGGCTCATTTCTTTCAGGCGGGATGACTGACCGGCAGAGGAAACTCTCTGATCTGATTGTTTCTGACGTTCAAATATCGGAGGGAGGTGCATTCGGAAAATCGAGCGGGAAAGAAGGTAACCTGGTTGTGAGACAAAGCAAGGCTGGGAGGCCCGACTACGTTAGTCCAACCGGGAGGCAAAAAAGGAGCGCAATCAAGCTCGAGGAGTGCGAACCGTTCCAATTCATTCTTGATGATATCGACGACCTCGTCGGGCAGCTTCTGGATGCCCTTCCGGCTTAGGTCGATCGTAACACCAGGCTTCAGTTCGTTGCTGACGGCGCTCGCTTCGGCAGCTTGGGATTCGTTCTCGTGGAGGGCGCTCTGCATGGCTTCGCGCGCCAGGTTAATGACTTGGGCCGAGGACATGGGCCCCGAGGCCGAAAGCCCACCGGGAAGGTTTCGGAGGTCTTTGGGCATCGGCGGCAGAGGAGGTGGAGGAGGAACGTTGCCGAGAGCGACGTCCTTTTGGAGTTGACGGCGGCCCTGGGCGGGATTCTCTGGCAGACCACGAGCCATAGACATCGTGGCGGCACCCAAGGGCCCAGTGGGCCGTTCTGAGCGATCGGTTCGCTCGACCATGATGTTGTGACTTCGATCGACGGTGTGGGAAGGTGAGGAGAGGAACAGAGTCGATATTCAATTGTTGTCGCGGGCAGGAAGGTTTGGGTCGAATGCAGCGTTTCAGGGTTCCCTCTGGTTTCTCAAGGGTCGGCCGAGGGTTGGTCGGGCCTCTCAAACAGCAGGAGGACGGAAGCCGGGAGTTTAAGCCAATGGACTTTCGGAACGGAACAGGCTGAACTGCAAGGCGGGCAAGATCATTATGGAGAATCGGACATGCGTTGGAGAAGGTGTGTGGGTGCGTCAATCGGGCGAGAGAAAGTCTGCTGCCGATAGAGGGAAGGAAACGGGAAGAGAGGGAAGAGAGGGAAGAGGGAAGAGGGAAGAGGAAGAAAAAAAAAGTAGTAGCAAGAAGTGCAACAATTGATTTGGGATCGAGGGTGCGGTGGTTGGAAGGGACGGGGAGGGTGGAAGCGAAGAAGGTGGTTGAGAGAAAACGGCAGCTGGGCCGTCACACCTTGCTCAGCAGGGCCAGGCGGGCGGGAAGGGCGATGCACCTCTCTGTGCTCTCTCTGATGCAGATGCAGATGGATGGATACAAGGTCGGTGTTGTGGTCTCGCGGCCGCCTCGTCTCGTTTCCGTCGTGCTCCCACCTCAGTGTTGGTGCTGGGTCACGGTGTGATTGTTTCCTGGAAGCAGAAGCAACCCAGGACCCGAGGAGAACGAGAGAGTGGAGATGTTGTCAGGTTGAACTACGATGAAACTGACATTTTCCAGCCGGAACCTCTCCTAGTCCTGGGTGGATTGGGGCATTTTGGGGGGGAGAAGGGATGAGGCTTCTGCGGTGGTGCCCGTGAAGATGGAATTCTGCGACCACACCCCTGCAGCACTAGCCGTATACTGCGGTACCTAAAGCACCTCACTCGTTACGAGTATACCTAAGTATCTAGTCGAAAGTAGAGGAGAAAACACCACGACACAATCCCATGACAAGCAGCAGGAGGCCCCCATTACAGTCAGGCAGGTACGTTGTACCTACCTAGGTACTCTGCACGGGTGCCCCAGTGTATATGTATCGTACCTACCTTATCTAGGTTAATATCTCGAGATATGGACAACATGCAGCCGTACCTTCCTAGGTATGCACTGTTGGCTTCCCTCGTAACAGTAACAGACGGAAAACAGCAGGAAAGGGCGGCAGGATTCAAGGAAAAAGAACGTCAATCTGGCTGGATCAAGCCCGTGTTACCGCTCAGGTACCTCTCCCTACCCTACACCTACAGCAAGGCCAAGACTCACAGGCAAGACAGGAAAAAGGGGCAGCTGTGGGTGCAGCGGGACGTCTTTCCATTTCTGGCGCGGGCACGCCTTACGAAGATTTGGCAGGACACCGTCAGCGGTCTTGCGGCCCTGTAAGTGTGTGGTGGGTGACTCGAGATGCTCGCAGCTCTCCAGCCCCGGGACCGGGACCGGGAGGGGGCCCTTTGGGGGTCTTGTTGGGGGTCGGATTCGCGCACAGACGGTAGGCAATTGGAGACCGCAGCGGCTTCTGTCCGCAGGTTGGCGGCCAATCGCAGCGCCTGGGGAATTTGTGCCACACGCTACGGCACGCGACGGGCTGGACTGGCTGTCTGGGATTGGGACACTTTGGCTGTTGCTCAATCGCTGCCACTGGTAACTGGACCAGTGGTGCTCCTACCGACTTGAGGAGGTAGGTATCCAGGCAGGTACATTGGACCCGGGCATGGGTGTGGGGCTAGAACCTGAAGGGGGTGTTGGCGCAGTGTCCGAAGCTAAAACGACTCTCTAGCGCGCCGCACAAATGCAAGGCACCTTGACAAGACGCAGTACAGAGTACACATCTCGCATCTCGCAGGAGCCGACCTCTCTTTCCCCAGCATCTACAGAGTACGAGGTACTACTAGTTTACCCGCGTACCTAAATAGGGATTACATCACTGACCACTCGCCCGTGCCACGTCGATTCAGTGCTGAACAACCCACATGTTGAGAGGCTTCTCAACAAGCGGCAGGCCATGACGACGAGTTGGTTTATCTGGCGCCGCTCGTGACCGCAACATGCCGTTTGAAGTTAACGCAGTATGGCTAAACCGCAGCACTTGGACCACACACCACTTCCTTTCCAACTGCCGTACAAAGAAAGAAGGGGGGGAGGCCCCGAGACACACGGTCCGCGACGAACTGGCCGGCTGCTGGCGTTGGCGCTGTCGCTGTCGCTGTCGTTGTCGGCACTGTTGTAGCTTCACGCGTCATGAGGCATGTAGGAGCCTTGGGTAGGGTACCTGCCTACTATGGTGCCTCTCTCTACTGTGTATGTACCTACCTAGATAGAGCAAGTGAGGCAAGTAGATATAATCAACGTATTGAATGGTGTGCCTGAGTGAGAAATTTACCTACATTGCTTGGGATCTAGTATCCGCACCCTCCTTCATCCTCATAACCATCATCGCAGCTTGCAAATACCTTGTTCTGAACCAAGGCCATGTGCAACCAGATACAGGCGCGCGGCCGTCGCCTACTTTGTAGTACTATGTACCACTGGCTCGGCTGGAACAGATCAAACGGAACACGACCGGGGCCTGGCACCCCTGGGTGATCAAGAGCCTGCCCGAAGGTCAGAAGAGGCGAGAAACAGAAACAAATACTACTATAAAATTACGGATACAAGGCGACTTTCTGGGAAACACGGGTTTGGGTTTGGCAAGAGGGTGACAACCTCGCACACAGGCTTGCCGCATTAAGTTATCCAAGGCCCTGGCGTCCACGTTTTATGGATGCTTTTTCTCCCTCCTCCCCTTCTTTTCCTTCCTTGCTCTGTCCCAGCCACCGTGTCTCTCACTCTCTCGAGACCGCCTCTTAGTAGCATGTAGTAAAGTACCGATGTCCGGCTGCCCGGCCACGACTCTGTTTTTCCGTGTCTCCCCCACCCACACACACACACACACACACGTTACTATCCTTGGCGGCTGGGTTCTGGTGAGATGAACTCTGAAAAAAGAGGCGCAGCCGCCTAGCAGAAAGTCAATGGAAACGAACACATCCAGTTCTCTGCTAGGGTGTTACAGAGTCTGGATAGTTCGTATCAATCAGCGGCACCCCGACGACGATGACGAAGAGCCAGGAGGCACATGAACGAGCACGGCACGCAACTTGCCCCCTTGGTATTACGGAACTACCCCGTAGTATTACACCTGAGGTAAGACCGTAAGGTCGGTAAAGTACGTACTCGGCCTCATCAGCCCGCCCTAGACAACAATAAGAGCAGGCGCTGCAGATCCGGGGCCGTGTCTTCCAGCGGCTGTCAGATATCCCGTCCGTGTCTATGGGTTATTTGCGTCCACCATGATTGCTTGGCTAACTGTCTTCAACGACACATCAAATCCCCTCCCGCCCTCTCAACCGGGCAGGCAAATCGTGTCCTATTTTAGACAAGAACCTCGCGCCCTGTCTGGCACCTCTGTTCCAGCTCAGTCCGATCTAGACGCAGGAAAGTGACACAGACGCGGACTGAACCACCATTCCCCCCCTCCGACTCACCCTGTGGCACATCCACGCCATCCATCCATCGCGCTGCGAACCCGAATCAGAAATGAGTTAGCCCGGAAGCCTGAGAGCCCAGACCTACCCGAGGCCAGGGATAGCGAAGCAAGATCCGCATCACGACAGCCTGCTGGCATGGCATCTTCCGGGAAGGCCAGCAGCTCGCAAGTGTTTAAGTGCGGATAGCTCCAAGGGGGGCGAACTGCACGTCGACGCAGAGTCCGTGATGCGCTGCCGGCGCTGCCTGACCGTTGCGGCCGCTGCCACAGCTACATGCCCGACGCACGCACGCCAACCTTTTTTGCTCCGACAGGCTGCAGCAAGCCAAGCAGGCAAGATGCCTTGCCTCGCCTTACCTTGCCTTGCCTTGCGTTCCCCAACAGCATATCGTTCTGTCGTTCTCGCCTCCCCCTACCCGGTGAACCCCTCCCCTTCCTGGGTGTTGCGCGGGAAGGGGTGGCCCGGATCGCAAAACTTTGACAGCGCCGCCCAAAGAGGAAATGACCGAGAAGGACTGGAGACGGCGGGCGACTTTGTTTCTCTTTTGTCTCTTCTTTTTTTTTCCTTTGGCCCGCGCTTCGCTGCGGTTGCAAACACGCGACACTTGCGACTTGCCTTCTTACCGTAGCTTCTCCGTGTCGATGTCTTGGCACCCCCTTCCCGTTGCCGTTGCTGCCCCTTCTTACTAGAGCCCCGAGTCCTGGGTCCTGTAACCGCTCTCTTCCGCGGTAGGTAGATTTGGGTGTTGCATCCATACCTACCTTTGGATGTGTTAGTTTGGAAGCTGAAAGAAAGAGGGCACCCGAACTGCGTTCTGCTAACTCAACTCCTTCCATCTGGAATGAAGGACCTGGTAAATGGTGGTCTAGGCTCCCGTGCAATAGGTACTCCGTGGTGATGGGATCTCTGCTGTACTTCATCCAAGGGCTTCGATGTTGCTAATAGCAGTGCCTAGGTACCTCCTCAAGACACCTGTTTAGGGGCTGTTTCTAAGTACCTACCCGCTTGCAGCAGCCTAGGACGATTCGATTGGCCAGTCCAGCACTGCTGCTGCTACACTAGAAGATATCCCCCAAGGTACCTAGGTACCGAGATACGTAACTCTCACCAGTGCAAACCTCGTTCGTGCCTCTCCTCGAGCCTCGAGCGCTCTTCATGAAGCCGTGGCTCTCCCTGAGCATCTCAACCTCACGGCGACTGCTCCGCTCCGTGTCTGAGAAGTTCACGACTTCGGCCACACCGGCTCGTCATACGGACCACCTCCGGACCCGAGCTCGATCATGATCACATCCGGAGCCTCCTCTGGGTCTAGTGCAAATTCATGCCGCTGAGCCCTGCGTCACCCGCGAATCGAAGCTCGGCCAAACAAAGCTGATCGGGATCGGGCACTGTCGCTCACGACATCCTCATTCATCTATTCCAGACACCCATCATCATGCCGCCGTTATCGCGCTCAAACTCATGCGTCGACATAGACTTCACTCTCAGACGCCAGTTCAACAAGCCGTCCTTTAGGTGAAGACATTCGCATCTGCACACGCTCACCCACACACGCACTGCACGCACCACTTGCATTCCCTGCGCCCTATCCGCCTCATTCGCCATTCACCAGCTTCGCGACTTGACTGACAAGGTGCATCAGGCCCCAGCAACGCGAGATCATCGTAGCTGCCCTCGACGGCCATGATGTCTTCGTCCAGGCGGCCACGTCGTTTGGCAAGAGCCTCTGCTTCCAGCTCCCTGCCTGCATTGACCACGGGAGTAAGTACTCGAAACTGCCCCGAGCGGACACGCGAGATGGGCTTCGTCAGCTAACGATTTTCCTGCGGCAGTCACCATTGTCGTTTCGCCACTGCTCAGTCTCATGGTAAGGGATTGCCCATGTAACCTTAGTCAGGCGCGACAGCTGACAGCTCCATCAGATGAATCAGGTCGTGGCCTTGCGATCGGCGGGAATCGATGCCAGCTCATTGAACAGCAATACGCCGCCCGCTGAGAGGGATCGCATCAACCGAGATCTGGCCAGCGGTCACCCGCGCATCAGGCTGCTCTACGTGACCCCGGAACTGTGCTCCGGCGATTCGTTCCGGAGACGCATCAAGCTGGTCCACGAGCAGTGCGAGCTCGCGCGCATCGCCGTTGACGAAGCTCACTGCATCTCGGAATGGGGACACGATTTTCGCAAGGACTTTAAGCGCCTGTCGTGGTTTCGGGAGACATTCCCAAGTGTGCCCATCATGTGTCTGACAGCTACCGCGAACCCAGTGGTTCGCGACGACTTGCTCAAGACTCTTGGTCTCCTGCAGGAACCGGACAGGCTCAAGAGCTTCGTCATGAGTGCTCACCGCCCAAATTTGCACATCGAAATTCGGTACACGAAGGACCAGGACGACAACCGGCTGTCTGATTTCCTTGCGTGGATACGTAGCGTGTATGACAGGAGGAAGTCAGAGCCGCGCAAATCGGAGCTGGAAGCCGCAGGTGAACGACTCGACAACGTCTCCGGCATCATCTACACGATATCACGGGACGAATGCGAGTCACTTTCAGCGCAGCTCAGAGATGAAGGCGTGGGGGCAAGACCCTTTCATGCCAAGCTCACCAAAGAGACCAAGGAACAGACCTTGGCCCGCTGGGTAAACAACGAGCCCGGCTACGACGTTATAGTGGCCACGACTGCTTTCGGTATGGGCATCGACAAGAACGACGTTCGATTTGTCGTCCATTGGCGGCTGCCCAAGTCGTTCGAGGGATACTATCAGGAGGCTGGCCGTGCAGGCCGGGACGGTAACGCCGGCTTCTGCTTCCTCTACTACAGCCGCGAAGACATGCAGCGAGTGCAGAGCATGATTAGGAAGGGCAACCGCGAGGGATCGAACTGGGAGGCACAGGCCAAAAGCCTGCAGAGGCTTGCGCTGTACTGCGAAGACACGACCGCCTGCCGCCATGCGCAGATATGCAAGTATTTTGGCGAGAGCGAAGTACCGAAATGCAACTATGCCTGCGACTGGCACAAGGACGCATCGGGCCTTCAGAGGCGGATGATGCGTGGCCTGGCAGACGAGGAATGGGTCAGCACCCAGGCCGAGTACGGCCACTACGAAGGATACTACGACGATTGACGAAGAGTTTAGAGCTCGCTGAAAAAGGTGTTGGTTACGGTGCTAAATTAGGTGATACCCCAGACGTGACGACCGACTTCACCGTGGTTGTCCGCGGAAACAAATCCAAAGGAGCAGCAGATTTGTTCAACTTTCACGAACCCAGATTTGGTGCCACTCGTTCTGCCCACTCTCATGTATTTGCAACTCCGGAATTCGGTGGTTACGACCAGGGCTAAGCTTCTGAGATGGAGTAGATCTCGAGCCAAGACGTGACAAGTGACGGAGTCGTCCCATTCACATCAATGACGTCTACTCCCGTGCTGACCGTTCTGCTTCTAGCGTGGTGACAGTTCAGTAAAAGCTCATAGCCCGAGGAAAAGATTGTCGACAGCTCCATCCCTCGTTATCGTTTGTGTTACTAATTTGTACATGCCGAGGCCCCGCTGGTTCCCGCCGGCAACAACCTACAGTCCGGCCCCTCCGGTCGCCGGTCCACCTCGGCCGAGTCCGTCAATTTGGAATCCACGGATTCCACGTCAGAATCCCTGCACCGCACTGCTGGCCAGCTAAAATGCTTGACGACGGCGCTTAGTTATCCCCGATTCCACGCCCTTCTTTAGCGGGTACTTTTGCGATTGATTGGTGATGATTCATCGACGTGCATGCCTTTTTGCAAATCAAAGCGAAGCTACCTAAGCAACTTGCCTGACATATCGAGCTGCAGCACACCATCCCACCACCACCATCACCACCACCACCACCGCGTTGGAATTGGAATCAAAGAGCCCAGCAGCCCGCCCGACGTCGCTCCGTTCGCCGAATCCCATCCTCCCGATCCACACCCACTCACCGGGGGGATAAGCTTCCGCTGCCGCTGCCGCACCCACCAGCCCGGACGACGAGTCAACTTACAATCAGCTGCTGGACCTATCTTATTTTTTTCCTCTTCCCGGACCGGAGTACCCGCCTGGCTTTACCTCTTCCTGCACTTGTTGCATTTGTCAGGTCGCGCATTTGCAAGCACGTAAGACGTCACTCGGCCTCAGCCCCACCATCTGTACATAAAGAAACTATTTCCCCCTCCTCTCCGTTCCCCCCCTCCACCCCCCGCGATCCCCCTCCATGCAAGCCATTCACGCCTTCTACCGCACATCCACCGTCGCATCCCGAGCAGCAGCGACAGCAGCCACGGCGGCCCCCACGAGAATAGCATCCATACAAAGGCACCTCTCCTCGACAGCCCGAATCATGGCTCCCATCACCAAGGAGACCGACTTTCTCGTCATCGGCGGCGGTAGCGGCGGCCTCGGAGCGGCGCGCAAGGCCAGCGGGCAGTTTGGCGCAAAGGCCATGATCGTCGAGGGCTCCAGGCTGGGAGGAACCTGCGTGAACGTCGGGTAGGTTACTCACGCACACACATTCCGTCTCACGGCTTTACGTTGCGCAGAAGCTAACACGCAACAACCCAACAGCTGCGTCCCCAAAAAGGTCACCTTCAACGCCGCAGCCATCGCCGAGACGATCCACCAGGCCAAGTCGTACGGTTTCTCCGTCAGCGAGACGGCCCCCTTCGACTGGACGACGTTCAAGAACAAGCGCGACGCCTACATCAAGCGCCTCAACGGCATCTACGAGCGCAACCTCAACAACGACAAGGTCGAGTACCTCCACGGCTGGGCCAAGCTGACGGGCCGCAACGAGGCCGAGGTCACCCTCGACGACGGCTCCAAGGCCGTCGTCAAGGCCAAGAAGATCCTCATCGCCGTCGGCGGCAACCCCACCATCCCCCCGACCATCCCCGGAGCCGAGCTCGGCACCAACTCGGACGGCTTCTTCGACATCGACGTCCAGCCCAAGAAGGTCGCCCTCGTCGGCGCGGGCTACATCGCCGTCGAGTTCGCCGGCATGTTCAACGCCCTCGGCACCGAGACCCACCTCTTCATCCGCCACGACACCTTCCTCCGCAACTTCGACCCCATGATCCAGGAGACCGTCACCAAGGAGTACGAGCGCCTCGGCGTCAACCTGCACAAGCGCTCCCAGCCGACCAAGGTCGAGAAGGACGCCCAGGGCAAGCTGACCATCACCTACAAGAACGCCGACGGCGCCGAAGTCTCCGAGGGCGGCTTCGACCACCTCATCTGGGCCATCGGCCGCACCCCCGCGACCAAGGACATCGGCCTCGAGAAGGTCGGCCTCAAGCTCACCGAGAAGGGCTACATCCCCGTCGACCAGTACCAGAACACCAGCGTCGAGAACATCTACGCCCTCGGTGACGTCACCGGCCAGGTCGAGCTGACCCCCGTCGCCATCGCCGCCGGCCGCCGTCTCGCCGAGCGTCTCTTCGGCCCTTCTGAGTACGCCAACAGCCACCTGGACTACTCCAACATCCCCTCCGTTGTCTTCTCCCACCCTGAGGTCGGCAGTATCGGCCTGACGGAGCCCCAGGCTATCGAGAAGTACGGCAAGGACAACGTCAAGGTCTACAAGACGAACTTCACCGCCATGTACTACGCCATGATGGAGCCCGAAGAAAAGGCCCCTACCGCCTACAAGCTCGTCACTGCGGGCCCTGAGGAGAAGGTTGTCGGTCTCCACATTGCCGGCCTGGGCAGCGGCGAGATGCTCCAAGGTTTTGGAGTGGCTGTGAAGATGGGCGCCACCAAGAAGGACTTCGATAGCTGTGTTGCCATCCACCCAACCAGCTCAGAGGAGCTTGTCACGTTGAAATAAACTTTTTTCGCATAGCGGTTTGGCAAGGTACAGAAGGGGGTGGAAAGATACCAATTCAGTAAAATTTTCGACTTATTTCTCTGTCCGTCCCTTAACGCCTGTGCTCATGCTGAATAGACATGTCCCGTTTTTCCCTGCCCAACGCCACCGAGGCCATGACCAAATTTTCATATCCGCCCAACTCCGTCTGCGTGTTCTGTTGTCCGTCAAAATGCGAGGTTTGCCAACTCCGATCAAGGAAAAGGTTTTTCACGTGTGTGCTGTTGGACCACACGTTGTCTGTATAGACCCATACAAGCGCGCAGCGTCATCGGCGTCCCTTACAGGAACACGATGCTAAAGAGACCAGTAGTAGAGAGGCCGAGAAGCATGAAGCGCAACGCATGCGGGGCAATGGCTGCAGCAGCACTGGCCGGCTTGCTCTCGGTGGGTTCCTCACTGCAGCAAAACGTAAGTAGTGTGGACAGGAATGTAGTGTGATACAAGCACTTACATGTCGGTAGAGGTCGGAGTCGGGGCATGGGTGCCGTCAGCAGGGACAGAGCTACCAGAGGCCGTGGTAACAGTGGCCGTTGGAACCGAAGCCTTGTCCGGAAGAGGTGCAACTGAGATGCCCACTTCCTTGCAGGTGTTCGAGAAGACGTTGTAAGCGCGGGTGGTAGCATCGCCCTCGCAGAGCGTCGTGATGTTGCCGAGCATGGGAGTCTGCAAGTTCACGCAAATATTTTCCACTCCGCTCGGGTTGCCTTGCGCCCCCAGAGCAGCGAGTAAGCAAGCAGGAGGCGGCTCAGCGACAGTGAAGGCCGCGATAGGGCTGAAAGCAGCAACGACAAGAGTGGGCTTCATTTTGTCTGTGTATTAGGTGACTGAACCGAAAAGACAATAGGTATTAGGCGACAATGTAAAGCAAGAGACGGCGATACCGAGAAGAGTTGATTGTTGTATAGGTGGTTTGGTTTGGTTTCGGGAAACGCTCAGAGGTAGAAAACAAAGCAAGTTGAAGACGTGGCGACGAGTCGTCCGTGTCGTGTAAGTTCCTTCCGCCTCTGGGTGCGCCGCCACAGGGCAGGAGCGAGAATAGGAAGGAAGGTTGGAAGAAATCTAACCACAGAGGTACCTACCTCCGCGAGAAAACTCTTAGTGGAGCATAACGCGCAAGGTTGGGCAGACGGGAAGGTACGGTCCATGTGTATAGATCACCGGACAAGTCTCCGGAGGGAGGGGGGAACACTGAAGTTTCCAGTTCCTGGGGAAAGAACGGGGCCGGTGGGTGGGGCCGCTCCGAACTTCTTTCCTTTTGGAACAAGTCCCAAACACCATGTTCACTTTCCCATCCACGACACAGTTGTCCATTTCCGAGCCTCACCTCCCTCACCTCCCTCACCTCACCACGATCGACTCGTTCCTGCAGGGTGGTGGAGCGCCCGTTCCGATGTGACCTCAGCTCCCTGTCGCATGTTGAGTTGAAAGTGGGAAGATTTCCCACATCACCCGCGCCCGACTCGGTCCTTCTCGTTGTCGTTTCTCGTCCAGTCTCGCCCTCCAATGTTTGCCGACATCGTCACCACCGGCGGCCGGTCGACAACTACTTGGAGGTATTTTCCGGCGCTTCTGCTTTCCCATCCATCGTCGTCACCATCTCGAGGACCCTAATCCAGGGTAGCCACCACCCCAAAACGTCCCGAGCTGGCAAAAGCGGCAGCTGGTAGCCAACCGCAGAGGAATGCCCTACTCCCACTTGGGCGGGATTGTCCCCGTACGTGTTGATTCGTCGTCACCAAAACCTTCTTGTCGCCAACATCTGTGATTAGGGTTCAAAAGTCTGCGGTGATCACACTTGGCAGGCCAGAAATACCTGTGCAGACTCTGCAGAGTGGCCGGTACGGCTGGAATTGAGTTTGCGTCTCTCAGCTCGCTTCTTCATCGGACAATCCGTCTTGGTGGCCTCGTTTGTCCCATTATTCGTGACCCAGGCGATTTTGACTTCGGTCCTAGATCGCCCACGTGGGTGTCCTGACTCTGTCTCCCATCTTTAACAACAGAGGCATGTGTCGATGCGGCACCCCTTCGTCGCCGGCCGGCGGCATGAAAGACTTCGAAACATATTCCAGTCGGCCGAGATGAGAAATGCCAAGCGTCTTCTTCGAATCGTGGATAAACAGCGGCTCAAGTGACCAAGACGGCTCGTATGATTATCGCCTGGGCGCCTTTATTTTCCGCTTACTTGAATACTGCCAGGCGCGTTGCCCCTGGCGGCTGTCGTGGTTTCTGCGACGTTTCCCGTCACGAAACTTGGGATGAGTTTCGCCGCTTCCACAAATAAACAACGAGTCAGAACCACCACCTCGCAGAAGGCGAGGCATCCTGTTCTTCCCCCAGTGCTCGCTTGTGGGTTTTGCTGATCGAAACCTCCTGTACCCGTCAGTTTCCTCGCTGTTTTGATTGTCTCTGCAGGCCAATCCCCTCTCATACACGCCGGACAGGAGGGTATGCCACCTCTTCTATTGTTCCATGCTGAGCACGTCGGCGTTACGGCGCTTACTCGTCTGCCACCCTCCGTCGGGATTTCCCCGAGCCATATCGGTTTTCACCGCGGCGTGGAGACTGAAACCCAACACACGAAATTCCTTTGGCACACGATGCGCCGCAACGCTGGGCGGATAGTGCACTCTACGCACAAATCGTCATCTACTGGGATTCGCTCACGGCGGCCTTCAAAAGGTCGGCTATTATTTGCGAATTCTACGACACAAAGGGAGGGCGTGAAGCATGGTAAGACATGTTAGATTCTTCTTCGGCGGACCCCAGACTGCCGATACCATACATCCACCTGCTGACGGGTCGGGGAGCGCAAGTGCCCTCTCGTAGATGACGATATGAGGCTGTTTGAGGCTGTGTTTCTCTCCAGAAGGTCACCGTGACCACGATGGACGCCGACCTGACTAGTCGGTTAAGATCATGTTCTCACCGCTGCCTCTTTGGAGAAAAGCAGCGCGCTCGCACAGACCAGCTTTTCATATAAGCTCGAAGTCTTAGTCGAACTTTTAACTGGCCGTACCGACAAGCAACCTCCCGAAGCGCGGTCAACCCGCCAAGCCGCAGTTTCGGCACAGCTCGTATATATCTATGTTCGGAAGCATCACGGGGCGTTAGGAAGTCCGCTATTGAGCCGCAGGAACTGGACCACCAGCCTGGCTGATTACCGTCGACTTTAAAGTCCAGCCAGTCAGTGCCTTAGGCTTTTGGCTAGACCGTAGGTTTGGGCGTGAACCGTTCGCTGCACGTCCCAATGTCAGGACGAGTCATGGGCGGCTCGCTACTCAGGAAATTCCGAAGCAGAAACCAGACGTTCTGGAAGCTCCTCTAGATTCCCTGGACGGGCAGAGCACGGCCTGGCAAAACCTCTGGATGCCAGACGTGCATGATGTATTCTTCGAAGCACGGCTCTGCGTCGCGCTAGGTTTCCCCGGATCACCTGTGGACTCTCGCAAGGTTAACCCGTGGCCGGGTTCAAGCCGCTTAGCTCTCCACGTTGCATTCTACCAATCACAAGCCCAGATCGAGACTTTCAGCGGTGCATCTTGCAGAGGGGCCTGATGTTCTGAACGGCCTTCCCTGCAGCGATCAACCAGCCCTTGGACTATGAAACTTGGCTGTTGGAAGTTAAACCTCGAAGCAAGGGACTCGCAAGTAAGCCTCTGTCTGCAAGCCGCAAGGAGCCAATGCGTGACCCCGGTAGCTGGCTTCGAACGCCGTTCGCAGCCAGACGTGCTTCTGTTCGGCCGGCTGTCCTCACGCGACGCCGCTGCACGCATGTCCCCGGGTGGACGTCCCTTCGGGCTTCTAGACCATCTCAATCTTCGGACTATCTTGGTCGACCTCGACCAGGGCCATCGCTGGAGAGATCAGACAGTACTTGAAGAGCCGGATGTGGGCTCGCATTCGTTGCTCTCTCAATGCACCAGCGTTCGCCAGACCTTGTCAGACACCTGCGTAGGGAACCACCTGTCAGTCATGGCCCATCCCGCCAACCTTTAGTTTCCTATCATTCGCGGCCTAGTGATAACTACCTCGTCCCCCGCTCTTCTGAGAACTATCGAGAAACACCCCATCGACCTGCAGGCAATCATCAGCAAACATGGCGAAAGACAAGGTCGCCCAAACGGCGAGCGTGACGATCATGCTGATGACCTTCATCACGCTCACAGTCGTGATGAGGACATTCGTGCGAAGTGTGCTATTGAGGAGTGTTGGGTGGGATGACAGTGAGTATCAGCTACGTCCAAGTACCCAGATCTCGGGCTGACAGATGCTAGCTTTGGTGATTATCAGCTGGGTATGATCACTATGGCTCTCGCTTGGATTCAATATCTAACAATCGCAGATGCTCGCCATGGCACTTTGCGGTGCAATTCTTGCCAGTCAGTAGCGCCGTCACCGCGATGAGTGAGGTTTTGAGACTGACTCTGGACAGTGACCGACGTGGGCTTGGGATCACATTTCCAAGACGTTTCCAAATCCGACTTTGCGCAGTTCTTGAAGGTTAGCCGATGATGGGGAAGTGATGTAGAAGAGAACTGACGTGGATTATGCAGCTCCAAGTCGTTACACAGCTCACTTACATCTGGGCCTTTGTGACGGTCAAGATGTCGTTCGCCGTCCTCTACCTTCGGCTTCTTCCCGACCAAGTTTATCAGAGAATAAACAAGTTCCTTCTTGCCTTGCTCCTAGCAGAAGGCATTGAGGAAACAGCAGTCGTCATCTTCCGATGCACACCCATCGAGAGGGCTTGGACACCATCCAAGCCAGGAACGTGCCTGGACCTCACCATCTTCTACTATTCTGCCGTATGTATCTGTTGATATCCAACTCTTACATAGGCAATTGCTGACGATTCTTAGTTTGTCATCAAGCTGTTGACGGACCTGGTACTCTTCATTCAGCCTATCCCGACCATCTGGAAGCTACAACTACCGATCGCTAAGCGGTGTGGTGTTATCTTCATGTTGTCATTGGGCCTGCTGTAAGTCTCATCTGACTCGGGGAGAGTATTAATTTCGAAGCTAACAGTGAAGTGTATGCGTCATTTCAGTAATCAGAGTCAGTTATATCAATGCGTTCGATCGCGACGTCACTTGTAAGTGGCCAACATGACTTGCCACTCCCGAATTTTACTTTCGCTAACTATCAAAGTTCTTGTTGCCGACCCTCTTCTTTGGTCCGAAGTCGAAGTCTGCGCCCTAATCATATGCTCCGGTGTGCCCTCTCTGCGACCTCTGATATCGCGCTTCCCCGCCTTGAACAAGGCGCTGGGCTTGTCTACGGGCAAATACTCTAAAGTCTACTACCCCAACCAGCGAACAACGATCGGGGGCTCGAAACCCTACGCGCAAAATGCATACGCACGAGCGCAGAAACAGAACGCAAAGCTTTCACAAAGCTCGAGCTCGTACAATACCTCCACGCGAACAAATACGGAGAGCATGGAGAACATCCTGCCGCTGGATCTGCCAGACAAGCCGTCTCTGGCACACAGCGTGGAAATGGGCATCATCAAAGTTAAGAACGAAGGCAGGCCGACCTCGCAGGAGGTGATGGATCCGTACTTCCCAGCGGGAAGGCCAATGGCCAGACGGAAAAGTCGAGCAGACATTCGCAACGGCACTGGCTGGATATCAGACGACTGAGTCCTCGAGAGAGTACGACCTTTGGGCAGGTCCTTGGTTACGGGAAAAGTAAAAGAAGGTACATGAGCGCAATTGTACGAATGTTCATTGATGGCAATTTTAATGTATATACAGCATGAGCATGTACATAGCATTTGGCATGACGAGCAGCCAATTTTGGCTGTCTTCGGCCCCATTTTAGGAGTCGCTGCGCGATCAAAACCCCCGCATAGAACGGGCGATTTCACTTCTTTGGAACTTCATTTGCACGTTTCGCTGCCTACCCCAGAATATGACCGAGGAGTGAAAGATTACAGAAATTCTGTAGCCGTTCAACCCATCTCAGACGCGTCAGTCTGTCAAGCCGTTTTGGGAGATGATTTGACACAGTCCATGCTTGAGAGATCCGACTGTAGTGGTGTGTGGACGGGAAGCGGAAGACTGAGTTCCGCGTGGGATTTCCGATCCCGGGCCGGTGCTTGTGGACGCATCCCGGATCCGATCGGATTTGGGCGTCTCTTGATTCCGAGGGTTTGTCTCCCCTGACGTTACAGGAAGAGAGGGATACTCCCGTTCTCGCGACCCCTTTGTCAAACATAAGTTGACCAACGGAAATGGGAGCGAGGTCTGAGAGTGTAAGGGGGGGGGGGGGGGTAATAAGACGCAATAAGTGGAAGATTTCGGGAGAGATTTGGACTGCAAGCGCCGTGTTATTCGGTACGAAGGCAAATGAGATGGGCAAGGTTTACTTCTGCCCAGTGCCTTGGATTGAGGTTCATGGCAGGGAGCATGCAAGTAGCTGGTACTGTTCCAAGAGGTGATGACACAAGTAGATGGTTCCGGTGGAAGGCACCGGTGGGAGAAACCATAATGCAGAAGGACTTCTTACTTGGAGAAATCGGGGTAGCAGTGCTGTCCACCCCTAAGGCTCTCATCGCAGTGTCGGTACTCGAGGTGGGCTGTGGGAGACTCGGTGGGCTGTGGAAGACTCGGTCTGTTCACTCTAATTGCATCTTTCACCGAGGTCTGACCCACTAATCTCGGTCAGTCAGCCAACGAATCAAGAACGCTCAATACCATTGGCATCCTGAGGCACAAATGTGCCCTAGTATGGCCCGTGCACCATGGACCGACCTCTGTGGGGTTAGCGAGCCCGCACACAAGAAAATTCCCATCCAGGAGGTCAATCTCTTTTGCTCCGAAAAAAGTTCAATCCCGACAACCTCGACAATCCAACCACCCAACGCCGGCCAGCCAACAACCGATTGCCTCCAGGTTAGTGAAGAACGATCATCAGCAGCAGCGACGACACGCGAAGCGAAACTGCGATCTATCTCGATATACCCCGTCTCCCGTGTCCACATCCCGCGTCGCCTTTGCAATGGAGGAGAAGAAGAACAACGAGGAAGGGGGAACCAGAAGGGAAGGGAGTCGCACACGCGACATCCCACGGGGCGGCATCACGAAGCCCCTACTCCTCTGCGTACCCTCTCTTTGCTTCTTGTCGTCTTGAGCATGGCCCGTTTCCCTTGTCGTCTGCCTTTTGTCAAAAACCCACAAGAGAACACATGTGCTAACCTCTGCCTCCGAACAGCATAAGCAATCATGGGTATCTCGAGAGACTCTCGCCACAAGCGCTCCGCTTCCGGTGCCAAGCGCGCCTACTACCGTGCGTAAACACCAATCGAAAGCCCGTATGCTTCTTTTTGCATAAAAGAGAACATGCGTTCTGACCTTTCTGCTCAACAGGGAAGAAGCGCGCTTTCGAGGCCGGCCGCCAGGGTGCCTCCACCCGTATCGGCCCCAAGCGTGTGCACACCGTCCGCACCCGCGGCGGCAACCACAAGTACCGCGCCCTCCGTCTCGACTCCGGTAACTTCGCCTGGGCCTCCGAGGGCTGCACCCGCAAGACCCGTGTCATCGGCGTCGCCTACCACCCCTCCAACAACGAGCTGGTCCGCACCAACACCCTGACCAAGTCCGCCGTCGTCCAGATCGACGCCGCCCCCTTCCGCCAGTGGTACGAGTCCCACTACGGCCAGGCCCTCGGCCGCCGCCGCCAGCAGAAGCAGCAGGCCGCCGCCGGCGTCAAGGAGGAGGAGGTCAAGAAGTCCAAGTCCGTCGAGAAGAAGCAGGCCGAGCGCCACGCCGCCCAGGGCAAGGTCGAGAGCGCCGTCGAGAAGCAGTTCGAGGCCGGTCGCCTGTACGCCGTCGTCTCTTCCCGTCCCGGCCAGTCCGGCCGCTGCGACGGCTACATCCTCGAGGGTGAGGAGCTCGCTTTCTACCAGCGCAAGCTCCACAAGTAAACTTGTGCGCCTCCTTACATCATGTCTTGTACTTGAATGGAGCCAGCGCGCTTGCTTCGCTTGCCTGCGTTTTTTCTGGGGGCAACGGCAATGGGGGCTTGTGTGACGTTAGATCGTGGTTCGTAAAATGGAAATCACGCTTAACGGGAATGAGAAAAACAACGTTTTTTTATCGGGCAATTGGTTGTTCTTGGTGTTCACGAAGGTTGTTTCGCCGTCTGGCCACGCGTCCAGGGAAAGGGACGTCACCAGCTTGCAATGAGTAAGGCTCGGTTGGGGAAAAAAGCTAAAAGCACACCGAGCCGACGGACGGATCTGGGTTATTAGGAAGGACTCAAAAAGACTATACCACCAAGTTTTTGCCCGCCTGAGTTCCATCTTCTCTTGCCATCGCACAGTGATTACATCTCGTTAAATGCCTGGTTTCAATGATGTGGTGACTGTCTATGGTGTACGTCGCAACGGCCTAGTCTAACGATGTTGGAATGCAGACTGCAAACCCACCCGCCGCCCGCCCCCCTTAACCCAATCGCTTGCCTGCCTCCCAGTGTGCGACATGTTTCTCGCAAAGCGTCCCAGGCAAAGTTTAGTGTGGGCTGTACCAATTGTTGTTGCATCAACTCCTCGTCAGGGCATGTATTTTGCCGACGTATTCCTACTTGCTTCAGCTGTTTCTTTGTGTGTGTTTGTGTGTTGGATATCAAACATGAATAACCGCTGCTCCTCAGCCTCTTGGGTCGTCGCCACTAGCACCCAGATTGCCGCCCTGCTGTGCGTTGGGCCAGCAAACACACACGAAACCCCATATCCATGGGAAGCTATCATTAATTTTGTACATTAAGATGTTCAAGGAACTTTGCTTCTGGGGTTGCCAGGGTTGTATTTCGGCACACATCACTCTAGGCGAACTGTCGCTTCAAGTCCGTCCACTTTCGTGTCAGGGTCTCGTGTTGAGCGTTGATCTGTTCCTAGTCAGCGACTGTAATCAAGGCATGGAGCGGGATCCATCTTACCTCGGCATACTGCATCTTCGTCTGCACGAGCTCCTCCTCCAGCTCGGCCATCTCCTTCTCCAGTTTCTCGTTCTCCTCGTGGACCTTTTGGTTGCGCTTCATGAGATCGTCGCGTTCCGCCTTCCACGCGTTTTCCAGCTGCTCGGGCTGCTTCTCAATGACGTTTCGCAGCTCACGAACTTGGCCCTTGAGACTCTCATTCTCGTCTTTGAGCTCCTCATTTTCGACCTTCGTGTGGACCAGCTCTGTCGCGAGGGCTGCCTGTTCGCTGTCGTAAGCCTCGACACGCTCTTCGAGCTTGCGGACTTTGATGGCAAAGTTGATATTGGCGCTACGCAGCTGCTCGAGCTCAGCCTCGCGCTCCTTCTCTGCCTTTGTCTTTTCTTCCCACTCCGCCGTATAGGTCTTGATGATCTCGGGCGTGATCTTGACGTCGCAGGCATCCCTGACAAGCTGGTCGGCCCGGTAGACTTCCTTGTCCATGCTCGAGCTGGAGCTACCGAAGAAGCCATTCTCCAAAATGCTCCCCGCGCTTGGTGCCGTATCAATGTAGGCATCAAAGAGCTTGTCCTTGAGGAAGACGGTGAGCTGCTGCATGTCCGAAATGACGAGCAGGTTGGCAACGTTCTTCTGCATCAAGACGATACCGAACTTCAGAATTGCCGAAAGACCCTCGGAGAAAATCAAGTCGTAGATGCGCAGCACCAGCTGAAGAGGGAATCGGTAGGCAAAAAGTGTGAGGAACCACTGCGTGGCGTAGAGGTGAGGTGAGATGCCGCGGCGGCGAAGATGGCAGTAGAGAGCGGGCTCAAAATCCTCAAGCAGCCGTTCAAAGATGTAGAGGTTCTTGTGCAGGCCAGGCATGTCTTGGATGAACAGGTCACGAAGGTGGTAGTGGTTCATCAGCCTGACCAAGAGACAGAAAGACTCCTCCTCGGTCATGTTGAATAGCAGGGGCATGATCAAGAAGTTCATGCCCTGGGCGTACCCGACTGCTTCGTCATACAGGGCGTACGCCTTGCACACGCCGAAGAGGCCCTCCTGAAGCCCTGCAGCTGCTGCGTACTTCGAGAAGCTCGTTCTCGCACCCATGTCGCGCCGAATCGTCTTCTCCAGCTTCTGGATCATGGCGGCATCCTCTTTTTGCTTCTTTTGCCTGGCCGCTTGCTGCGCCTTCAACACGGCCTCGGAACTCTTCTCGTTCGGTGAGGGAATGCCGTTGGCGACCGAATGCTCCGAATGAATCGACGAGGAAGAGGAGTTTACAGCCTCGTTTTGTATGCTGAGATTGCCGTTGCTGCCTGAACTGACGGTACTGTTGCTCTGCCTGTTCTTTTCCTTGTCGGTTCCTCGCGCCACGAGCTCCCTATACATCACCTCAAGCTCCTCATTGTTGCTTTGCGCCAGAACCTGCCAGATCACGCCTCGGATAGCACTGGGGATGCCGGTGGCGATGGCTCGGTTCAACTCCTCGGCGCTAGTTCGTGCCACGACGGCCGGCCCTTCGTAGACCACAGACTGCCAGAGGTCCCAGTCGACCTGAGCATCGGGCATGTCGGACGGACCGGCCGATACCCCAGAAACAGTCCCCGGGGCCAGTGCCGGGTTCGGGGTGGTCGGCAGAGGCGACTTGGGTGCCTGGTCTACCCCGAGCTCCTTTTCGTGGCCATTCTGCGATGGGGGCGTGATTAAACCGAGGCCCTTGGGAGGTGGGACTGGAGCCTTGTCGTCGTCGAGCGTGATGCCAGCCTCTTCTCGCATTCGAACCATCTTGAAGCGGTCCTTCAAGCTGTGTCTTGCGACTCCGTTTATCCCCTTGGTGCCTTCGCCCTCTTCATCCAGCCTGCCGAGCATCATCTCGGGATTGCTTGTCAACGTGGCGATGGAGCTCGCGGTATTCCGGCGAGGAGACGTGGCTGGCGGTGGGGACGTCTCCTTCTCCTTACTAACGCTGTTTCGAGACAGCCAGGAGAAGGGGCTGGTGAGCTTCCTTGACGGAGGCCCTGGATGCGGCGCAGGGGCAGCAGGAGCCAGGGCGGCTTGTGTCAGGGGGGCGGCGGGTACACTGGGGGATTTGGCGGAAGAGGGCTCAGAGGGCGGCGACCATGGCATAGACGGGAGAGCGCCGGTGATGCTGCTTATCGATATTTTCTTGGATGGCGCTTTTTGAACAGGGCTGCTGGGTTTGGGCTCTGCATTGAGATTAGCATGTTGACACACGTCAATCAGTTCATGCGGCGAAACAAACGGACCTTGTTCCTGTGGGGCGGCTGCGTGGTCGTCGTCCAGGTTGACATTGTCCAAATTCGAGGTATCCGAAATGCGGTGCGAGACGGGAGAGGGTTTTCGCTTGATTTCGGCATCGTCGTCGTCGCTCTTGAGGTCTTCGTCGACCAAGGGCTCGTCTTTGGCCGGTGACAGGGGGGACAGGGGGGCCTCCTTCTCGACTTCGCTGGCCTCTTTTTTCGGGGACTCTGGCTCCGTGGGCTCGGCGGGCGGTTCTTTCGAGACCGAGGGCGTCCTCTTGGTAAGGGAGCGCACCTCGGCGACTTCAGCAACCTCAGCAACCTTGGCTACCTCAGCTACCTCAGCTACCTCGGCGACATCGGGCACGGCATCTTCGAAGGTGTCCTGTTGCTAGTCGGGTCGGGTCAGCGAACAGTGTCCAGATCGACGGCGCTGTTTTGCGGTGACAGAGTGCCCGACGCATGGGTGCGTCCAGAGGGAGGACGGGGGGCTTTACATTCTCCTTATCCGAATCAGACTCGATCGAGAGTCTCTTCTCCTTCTCCGTCTCCTTCGCTACCGTCGTGGTGGGCGACTTGACGGGCTCGTCTGGTTGCGACATGGTGTCGTCGAGAACCGAGTTTCGACTCTCGGCAACCGCAGTGTTGGCCTGCATGTGTGTAAGGTGGAGGTGGATTGTTGGAGACGCGGTGTTTGGCTGTCCTCTGGGTCAAGGTCGAAGTTGAAACTAGTTGGCGGCCATGGAGATAGGGATCGGATGGAGCACTGGGCAGAGGCAAAATGCAGGGCACCTCACCCTTTCTCTTATGTCGTCTGTGCTGCTGAAGAATACTGCTGTGCAAGCAAGCTTCTGTGTGTGTCTGTCTGATCGTGGGGCAGCAGAAGCAGACGGGAGGTGGTGTAGTACCTAAGCTGGCCGCGGGGATGTGCTTTGTTGTTGGAGTAACGAAGCGCCTTGCTGCTCCTTCGAGGACGGACGACCGAAAGTCAAAAAGGGACGACGGAGAGGATCGAGGGTCGAGGGTTTGATATTCGAGGAACGGGTGTGGCGCACAGTTGTGTTCCTATCTGTCGACCTCCCTTTTTTTTTTTCTTTCTCACTGGCCGGGGATAGGCATGGGCATGGGGAGACGGGGGGTTAGACGGGGAATCGAAGCTGAGCCTCACCGCTGATGGGGACCTGGGAAATGTGTCTACAGGCTGTTGTGCACCCACCGTTGGACCAATATCAGCGCCCACCGGACCTAAGCCCAACTAACCACAGGTACCTCGGGTACGGCGTACATGTACCTACCGAACAGCGGAGGAGCTCAGGAGACACACACCACCGACTTGATCGAGGTGGGGTCGCGGTGACGGCCAACTGTGTCCGTATTCGCTCGAACATCGACCCTGCCTTTTGAGGGGACCCTATTTGCCTATCCACCTTTCCAATGGAGGGTAGCGCAACGAGCAGCGTAGCATGGGCCATGGATATGGAGGGAGGGGATGGGAGGGGAACAGCAGGACTCAGGAGTCACCAAACGGCCAGCCGGTGGCGGGCTACACCACGCTAGGTACCTGACCTTACATGCCTTTCAGGTACTAACCCCAGGTACTTATTCCATTTCGTATCAGTAGCCCGTACCTAGGTGTTGTACCCTAGCGCGCCGCTACGGCACGGGATCGCTCTCTGTTTCGGGGGATATGGGTACGTTGAGTTCTTGCCCGGAACAGTGCAAAAATGCCATCAATGACAGGGGCGCCTTCTGCCAGGCCTGGTCGCGGGAAATTGCTGGGATCGACGGGGCAGGGGGTCGCTTGTTTCTGGATAATTGCCCAGCATTTCCGCGCGCTCTTCCAGCTCTTTCCAACCTACTGTTCAACCTCCCGGAAGCTTTTGCTCTTGTCGTGGCCTGGCCCCTGTGCCGAGTAGCCAGAAAAAAGACAACACGAAAGCTTATGTTCTGCACACTTCGGGATCGTCTCATGTTTGCTCACCAGATGAAATGATTCCGTCCGTTAACTGAGGCCAGACTCTCTCGTGCGTACACTACCTACCTTACCTATCCGCCTACTATTACATAGTGTCTTAGGTAGTTGGGTAGGTACCTAGATGGGCTCCTCTGATGGATAGGGTATCCGTAGGGAGGGTGTCGCGGTAAAGCGCGTCAGTCAGCACCAGAAGAACGTCTGGGATCGCCTTTGTTTGTTTGTTGCCACCCGGAGCATGTGTGCGCGTCTCCCGAGACGAGCTTGTCTTCAAACGGCTCTGTTCAGCCCAGCAGCCGCTCTGCCCCTGCAGCGCCAGTCTTGTGTGGCAAGATAGCTGGCCGCCGGAGCATCGTATCGGGTGAAAGGATACCTTCCGGTACTCGTGCTGTCTCAGCCAGCCAGCGGTCGCGCAGAGTAGACTGCCCGTACTGCTCCCCGTTGGTCGTTGGTTCGATCTGCACACTCATGCGCCGTTACAACCGCCGGCAGATCTCGTCCGCCCACCCCTTGCCCTTCTCCTCAAGGGGTCCGCAGTCCGGCGTAACGCCGCCTCGTCGTTGTTGGTTGGACCCGGCCATCGGTGGGCGACGGCACCGAGGGCGCCTCTCTCGCCTGCGCCCATGGGTTCAGGGGCCGGCGGGATCGTGGCCTTGGCCGTTTTGTTGCTTGTGCCTTTGTTTTCTCCAGGGATGACGACGCGGCGGTGCTTGTTTCTCTGGATTCTTGGTCGTTATTTGGTACCGCCCCCTCATGCCTTTAACCCCTCGTTACCGGCACTTGGTGTCTCTGGGCCATGGTAAACCGTGGAATGTTGCAGTGCCACGTCCCTCGAACCGAACCTCTTCACTCAACGATACCAGCCACGTTTAGAGATTGGAGTAAGCCCGCCTGAGGCTGGTCGATTCCGAATGACTTGGGTGAGGGGACGATTAGATTGATCGACGCAAGGTGCGGGTACCTACACTGGTGGAATGTGTGTGTGGTGAAAGTAGCCTATCAATACTGCGCTGCTTCAGCCACCTTCATCGTGTCTTGACTCGAAGCCACGGACGAGAGCAAAGCGAAGCTGCCTGTTTGAAGAGAAAGAGAGAACGACGAGTTGTCATCCGAATATGCTTAGTTAAGCTAGCAGATAATCACAAGTTACCCAAGCTTACCTATCAGAAACAAGTGATTAATAGGTACAGAAGGTTTCAAGCTGCGGCTCCCAAAGTATCTTTGCCAGACAGTTGATACCAATACCACAAATTGATTCCTCTCTAAAATGCAGATTTTCTCTGTCTTTGAAGTTGTTTAGCCCTTTAATCTGGATCTCTGTGTTCCTGATATGACGCATCATGTGTTTGTTACTTGGCGCCTTGCCTCGTAGGCCAACAGCTGAATGCGGCAATCCTGATTGGATGTGCAAAGCAGCGGGCCAAGTAAGCAGGTGTACTGGAACCTTCCAAGGACATTTGTTAGAAGGAAACGCAGAGAACAAACAAAATGGGTAAGAGACATTACACAACCCAACGTTGCAGACAGCCCAAGTCAGAGATTTCAAAGAGGAGACCGGGCTGGGCCGTCCTGAGGAGGGAGGTAAAAGTGGAAGAATCGGGCCACCGGGCATCCCAAGCCAATGATGACATAGGACTGTGCCGCTGAGCCTTACGCTAGGTAGGTACAGTTGATAAGTAACTACCAGGTAAGCTTCCACCATAGGCGTGTCGACAACCTACGTAGCAAGTGGGGGTTACGACGTCTGCTTTAGTGTTGTTATGCCGAATCCCACTTCTTTCGTTGCTGGTTTTCACCACTAGTAATTCTGGCTTGGCTACTTACTTGCCTTACCCAGCCTCCTTCCATAAAAGCCGGGAGAACAATTTGTAGGAAAAAAATTCCGACACAAGTTGGAAGAATCGCAAGACGGGTAACAACAAACATGGGTACACAAACAGTTCCCAAGTGCCTGTCCGTAATGTTGCTCGTCACCCGCCCGTCAGCCTTCTTCGGTACGTATCGCGACTGAGGTGGCCCTCGCAGCCTGAGCAGCGTCCAGCGAATGCGGGGTGGACCGTGCATGCCACCTCCCCGCTATTATGATGGGCTCTTTCTTCGGCGTCCCGCGTTCGCCAGCATAGTGCCCGTCCAGCAGCAAACTCAGAAAGCCTTACTGTGTAGCATGCGGGTGATCACACATGCCGACACAGTGTCGTCTATGGTGGGCTGCTTCCTGAGGTACTAACGTCCCGGTCTGCTCGCGAACAGCAAGCACCTAAGTAAAAAGTACTGGATTGACAGACTCTTGCGATCAGGATGACAGGCCACAAGCTGGACTGGTCTGGTGTATGCATTTCCCAAGAGAAAAGAAGCCATGTATCTTGCATCAGTAACGCGATTTCATCATAAAAACCCTGCTGCACCTATGCCAACTCAAAAGAAGAAGAAAGTGCCCTTCAGCTTTGTTTGCCAGCCTGGTTTGGCGCTGAGAAGCGAGAAGCTGGAAGCTACACCACCTTCCTCCACAGCGAGTACCTACCTTGCCATTACGCAAAGGGCCCACTGTAACCACACCTGCCTGACCTTTCCGTACCGATTTGACATCTGCAACTTCTTTTTCAACCAAACTCTCCAACACCCCATCCCGCCGTCTTTCATCCTCCACCGATCCTCAACACCGACACCCGTTGCGACCACCGGCTTGAACTTGGACGCCTATCTGTTCGCTCGGAACCAAATCTTCTTTTCCCGGCGACACCCTTACCGACAACGACTTTCCTCCACCGCTCGGTGAAGCTGTTTGGACAGCAGTTTGCAAGGACGTCCTGCACCCCGGCCTTGCACTTCTGTATCTGTCTGACCCGAGCTTTCCCATCACCGCCCGGTCGCCCTCTTTACACTTTCACCGCAAACCCGTCGATCGTGTTCCACTTCTCTGTACACCATCGATCAATATCAAGATACCCTATCTGCCACGCGTTCGGTTGTGCCAAAGGACCACGAGATACCTCGTTGCGCGAGCAAGAAATCCACCTTCCGGCACGGGCTAGCTAGCGAGGCTGCTCCTATGAACTTGCGGCTTGGCCGCGCCCGCCCACGATGGGGAAGATAACGAAGCAGATGCAGCCTAAGCATGCTGAGACTTTGGTATGTTTCGTCGCTTTCTCTCTCCCGTGCTGTTCCCAGGCGGTCAGACCGGCTAACGTTTAGTAGTCTCCAGCGCTGAAGGACTTCGTCGCGTTGGCTTGCTCGACGCCCTTGCCTCTTCTCCCAGACCACCTTTCCAAATTTCCCACAAGATGGCCCTTCCCGAGAGGCGATTTGTACCACTGGATCCCCCTCCTCAACCGATTCGACGACATCGCGGACAGCTTCTGCACCACCTACGGCCTTGACAAGGGCCCTCAGCTCCGTGAATTTGGCTGCGACCTGCTTCTCAACAAAGGTACCAAGATCGAGTCATACGGAGACCAAGCCTGGGACGTCGAGAAGCTGTCCAAGTTGGGATACAAGGAAGATGGCGACCGACAGCTTATCGAGGCTGTCCTCGACTTCACTCGCGTGCTCCTTGAGCACTGCGGCAACCGGAGTATCTACTCTAGCAGCATGGTCTTGAACAAGCTGCTCAACACCACCGTGTTGTCGGTCCTTCTGGCGACTCTGCGCGTTAGCTCCGAACTGGCCCAGCGATACCAGGCCTCGGTCAAGCGGATAGGCAGTGCTTCGCGTACCGTCAGCACTGCACTGCTGGGGAACCACTACCAGATTGATCTCGACCACGTCCAGAGTCTCGCTCTCCCCTTCGCCAAGACTCCGATCGTGAGCCTCTCGGACTCTGTGGTCACCAGCACACCTACATCAGCGGCAAAGGGTAAAGAGAAGGCGCTGCCCTCGAGTCAGAACCAGAAGAATGCGGCCGCCATGTTTGCCAACGATTTGGGCGCTGTCCTCACCACCGAAAACAGCCGTTGGAACGGATGGGGTGACATCAAGGTCTCTTATACCGCTCTCACCTCGGCCCGCGACCAGCCCGCCGCCGCGCCTTCAGATCGGGCCGTGACTAACATGCCATCGACGCCTACACCGCTGAGACGCAGTACAACGGCCGGATCCCAGCACAACACCCCCAGGTCGGGACGCCCACCTGCTGCAGATGACTCCTCACCCTTGAGTGCTCGGAGCCCGGTGACATCCCACGAACATGCAAGCCCAAGCCAGAGGGTGTTCGATCTGCCTCAGTCTGTTGTTGCCTCCACGTCTATATACGAACTGCTTTCGAGATGTCCCGCAGACATGCCCGCTTCTGCCAAATATGAGGTTCTCAATAGACTGAGAGTTGCCAAGGCTCTGCTGGGCAATGCCGAGTCCCGACAACAGGCACTCGCCATCCGACTCCTGGCCATTACGAATCTGGCATACATTCATCCCGAGACCACGTTCGTTGAGAAGGTGTTGCGTCACGACAACGACGAGACCCGGCGCTACCAGCTGGCCTACCAGTTGGCTGAACTCATCCATCCCCCTGCCGACGGCTCCATTCAAGTGCCTCTCTGGCTGCAGTCCATCGTGTTGGCTCTCCTAGAGGCCGTTTCAAACTTCGCAGCCCGGTACCAGGACGTCTTGTCTGCGCTCAACGCCAACGTCAATCACGGCATCCTGCTTTACGTCATTCGAAAGGCTGTTGCGGGCATGAAGAACGACGAGCCTGATGACGGCCTTCAGACCACCGAGGTTGATCAATGGCGTTCGAACCTGTTCTCCTTGACCACTCATCTCGCCATGTCAACCAGAATTGGTGCGGAGATGGTCACCGCTGGTCTCATGGATATTCTGGTGGAGATCTTAAAGACACGATCTTATGTCGCGCAACGGAACCAGTCAATGATCTTGGCATTCATCGATGGTCTCATATGGACTTACCAGAACGCCTTCCAGAGCTTTTTCAACGGCGCCGGTCTCGACGCCATCTCTGACCTGCTGGTCACGACAGTCGCCGAAGCAAAGCGGTTAGTTGAGGCCGGCCGAGGAAACAAACCAGAGCAGCAGAATCAGATTGTGGACTACGAGATTCCGTACTACCAGCAGCAAACCCTGAAATGGGTGCTGAAGTTTGTTCATCACATGATGACCAACTCATACAGCTATGGTGGTAACACCGATCGACTGCTTCGGAATCTGGTGGACAAGTCAGAGCTGCTTGGTAGTCTCCGAGAAATCATGCAGAACACCAAGCGTTTCGGCTCGGTGCTCTGGACGAACACGGTGACTGTCCTCAGTGACTTCATCAACAACGACCCTACGAGCTTTGCCGCCATTTCGGAGTCGGGCATGATCGTGAGCTATCTCGAAGCTATAACTGGCCATGCTGTTGCAAACCAACCAGCCACTCAGCCTCCGCAAGAGTCTCAGGAGCAGGATGCCGCAAATCCGGACCGCAGCGAGAACGAGGACGACAGCAGCCCTGACCCTTCTGACGCTTCCATCCAGATTGAGTCGGACAACCGGCCTCACCCGCCGCCCGAGGAAGAGCTGGCCAAGTCTCACGATCGTCCTTTGGCACAGGGCATTTTGCCTACGTCCGATGCCATTAATGTCGTCCCACAAGTTCTGAACTCAATCTGTCTCAACAACGCAGGCCTGGGAATGGTTGTCTCATCGAGAGCATTTGAGTCTTTCTTGGAGATCTTTGAAAGTGCTGCGCATGTCAACACGATGGAAACCGATCCCCACCTCCCGAGCAACGTTGGAGCAAGCTTCGATGAGCTTGCCCGGCACCACCCGAACCTGAGACGCCCAATCTCGAACGCTGTCGTTGACATGGTGGCCCGGATCAAATCCTTGGGTATTCACAAGGCCAAGACTGCCAACTGGGGTGCTAAGCTGCTCTTGGGCGACGGAACGCGCGAGCCTATCCCTGCTGACGAAACCTTGAAGGACCGTCTCGCTGGCGCGTCCATGGCGAAAGGCAAAGGCAAGGCTGCAGACGATCTGGATGTGGAAATGTCCGATGCCGTCGAGCCGTCGCCGAAGACCGCTGCGACAACCGACGGGCTAACGTCGTCCTCTGCCACCAAGGCCGACATCACACCTTACGTGTACGCCCTGTCCAGCTTCCTCTCGGCCTATTTCAACAATCACACTCTCAAGGCTTACTTCATTAACCATGGAGGCATTGAGCTGTTGTTGGATGTCGCGGAGCTGCCCAGTCTCCCACACGATTTCTGTGACTCTCACGGTTCCCGTACACTGAATCTCGTCATCTCACAGCTTGTTGAGCAATCGCCCGTTCTTGGTCTGCCGTCTCTCCTCCGACGTGCTCAGGCATCAGTCGAAGCGCTCAAGCCTCTTGCTGAGCACAAACAAGACGCCCCTTACTTTGCTCCATTCCTGAGTCATGACGACAAGTTAACTGTTGATGAGATCCAACGACTCGATGCCGAGACTCAGGGCCGAGTTTTCCAAGGCACCAAGATGGTCAAAGCACTGCTCAACGCCCAGTCGCTGATCAAGACTCTGTACGAATGTTTCACAGCGTCTCCGCGGTCCAACTCTGTCCAGCTGTATCCCATCAATGTCTTTGATTACTATCTAGACCTGGTCAAGTCCCTGGGACCGCTCCTGAAGGCTGTATTGGCGGAAGAGGGTGCCGAACACAACGTCCTTCCTCAGCACTGGTGGGCTAAGAGGCCTGCACCGGGAAGCGATGGCGCCGTCTCTTTCAATGGACCTCCGGGAACACAGGCTCCAGCCGAGACCAGCACGGAGAGTGCCCCAGCTGCAGAAGAGACACCGAGCACTGGCTCCGGGGCTGTTCAAGCAGCAATCTCCGGCGGCAGCCAGCCAAAGACTCCTACCAAGCAAGAGCAGGCAACGCCCAGGTATCGCAACTACGAGACGCTTCGCATTCTGCTTCACTCCATGGTGCCATCTACGTTCCCGTTTTTCCAACAGCTGGGCAAAGCTCTCTTCCCTAGGCGTGAGCGAGATCCATACTCTCGTCCGAAGCATGTTGACCTTGCCAGGCAGCTGTCCGGCACTATACTCGACCAGCTGACGCCTTCCGTCGCTCTGACTGAACCCACGGCGAAGGAATACCATTACTGGATCATCATGCTTCACACCCTGACGGAGATGCTCATTGACTCCTCACGTTCATCCGGCGATCGTTCTTCGGTCCAGATCGTTGTTCCTGTGCTGGTTGCGTTCCTGGAGCAGGGTGGTTTTGATGTTCTCGCCACGATGGTCCGCCGTTTTTCAACAGAGATCAGCAAGGAGACCGGCGATTCTGATGCCGGAACCACTGCAAGCGCCAGGGTCGCTTCTTTTGGCCTTGGAAAGATATTTGAATTCTTTGCCACGCTTGTCAACGGCAAGAATATCGCTGACTCTGCCGCCCAATTTGGTCTCGTCCCAAGGTCCGCCGAGAGACGTCCTGACGCCCCCATCCCGCACCAGATTGTTGTTGAGGTACGCATGGCGGTACTTCCAGTCATTCGTCAGACTTGGGAGTCCACGTTGATCGAGAAGTTGAGACCGGAAACGGTGGCCAAGGTCATTGAGATCCTCAGGATTATCTCGACAGGAGAACACGAAACTTCGTCTAGGGACAGACCCATCCCTGAAATTTTCAAGAAGACTCCAATGCCCTTCAACTGGCCCGGTCAGAGCAACTTAATCGCACAATTGATCGATGATGGGGCAGACCAAGACTTGGCCCGCGAGGCCGTGTTCAGAGCCAACGGCAACCAACCATCTGCGACAGAATACAGTCGCACCCACAAGCTTGGCAGAGCTGGCCCACGCAATCCTATTCCCGCAGAAGATGCCTACGTTCCCAGCCGTCCTGAAGCGTCTCGCTCGTCCAGCCAGCAAGAGGGACCTGCGTCTGCAGCTCCCGCCGACGCAGACGCAATGGCTGTCGACGTAACCACGGGAACCGCTACTTCCGAATTGGATCAGTTGCTTCGCGATGGCCCCTTGGGCGAGCTGAGTGGTCAAGCCTCCCCCGATAGGAGTGAGCACACTGCTGGACCTGCCGAATCTCAAGGCCAGCCCAGCACTTCCGCGCCGGTGAACAGTGGCAGTGACCAGACAAAGACCGAGAGCCGGCTGACGGCCAAGGAGGACCTGGACAAAGAGCGGGCAAAACTCCGTGAGAACCTCATTGACAGGTCTCTTGATATCGTCAGAGCTCATCCGCACTCGGCCATTGAACTTTCCGAGCTCATCAACGCCATGGTTTTCCGCCAGCAGAACGACGAAGTCAGGGATGAAGTTGGTGCAACCCTTGCCAACGCCCTGACGTCTCTGTCATTCGACGAGAGCGAGTCAAAGGTCAATGGAACAAGCATTGCTGCATATGCCCATCTCCTGGCTCTGTTGATGCAGGAAAAGAGTTTCTTCAAGTGCAACATCGACACCCTGCGAGAGAAAGTGGACGAGTACATTTCGTTCCTCAGCCTGAAAGTTCTGCCGACGTCGACCGAGGAGATCCCTCCGTGGATCCCCTACATCCTCCTCATCGTCGAACTCCTCCTGTCGTATGACGAACAACCTGTTGAAGCACAGTGGAAAGCACCGTCTAACGACACTGAAACGGCCGTGCCCGCCGTTCTCCCACCTCGCAACCCAATTGTCTCGGACAGCCAACGCAATGATTTGTTGGAAGCTATTCTTCGCCTACTTCCCGTCCTCGGAAAGGAAGAGACACTTGCAACCTCGGTCCTTCGGGTCATTGTCATTCTCACCCGGAAGCCTGTGATTGCGCAGAAAGTGGGCGAGAAGAAGAACCTTCAACGCCTGTTCGTCATGGCCAAGCAGCTTGCCGGTGCAGGTGCCGGTCGATTGAAAGACACGAGAACTACGGGTTCCATCATGGCTATCTTGAGACACATTGTTGAGGATGAAGAGACGCTGAAGCAAATCATGCGTTCTGAAGTGCGCAATCTCTTTGATAACCCTCAGCGGACCCAAAGACATCTCGACCTCAGCACCTACTTGCGAAACATGGCACCCTTGGCACTGCGGTCTCCCGACATCTTCGTCGAAGTCACGAACGAGATGACGAAACTAACGCGTTGGACCCCAGGCAGCGAGAGCAGTACACGAGCTCACCAGCTGGCAATCAAGGAGTCCGTGACTGATGCCAACGCTACGGCGGCAGACAAAGATGCCAGTGTCGAACCTGCGGTGCAAGCTACGGAGGACTTGTCTATCCAAGACGTCAAGCAATCAACAGAAACCGACGACAAGGAGATGGCAGACGCGCCGAAGCCTGCGAGCGAGCTGAAACGTCCCATGGTCGAAAACCCGCACGGCATCATCCACTTCCTTCTGTGCGAGCTTCTCAACTACCGCGAGGTGGATGATAAGGAAGCCTCGCAGCTCGCAAAAGACGGAAAAGCCATCGCCTCAGCCGGCAGTTCGACCGCAGATGACGCGTCCAAGGATACAGCCGCGGAAACCCAGGACTCGAGCGAGGGCAAAGACAAAGACAAGAAGCCGACGAAGCCTGTGTTCAAGGCGGAAGACCATCCCATCTTCATTTATCGATGTTTCCTGCTGAACTGCCTCGCGGAGTTGCTCCAGAGCTACAACCAAACCAAGGTCGAGTTCATCAACTTCAAACGCAGCGCCCCATTGCAGACAAACACGCCCGTCAAGCCTCGGTCGAGTGTACTCAACTACCTCATCAACGACCTCCTTTGCCAAGGCACCCCTACCGACAGCGGAGATAGCATCATGTCGAAGAAAAAGGCGGCAACCTCGGCCCAGGCGCAACAGGTTCTGGTGGCGCTAGTGGCCAAGACCGGGGAGAAGGTTATCGACAAGAATCGGGATCGGTTCGAGTACGAAGACGAACCCGATCTACTGTTCGTTCGCAAATTCGTGCTGGATACTATCTTGAAGGCATACGAGCGTGCTGCTACGCCTGAAGAGCCGGTCGACACCCGCTACGCCAAGATGCAATGTCTGGCCGAGCTGATGAATCACATCATTGGCGAAAAGGATAAGGAATCTTCCTCCTCGCGGACACTCGACTCTCCGCAGGGTCGATCGCAGGCTCAATTACGCAGAATGATGTACGAGAAGGGTTACCTCGACAAGTTGACTTCGTCGATCGCCGAGGTTGATCTGAGCCATGCGGGTGTCAAGCGAGCCATCAAATACGTGCTCCGAGTGCTCCGTGTTTTGACGGATACAGCCAAGGAGTTGAGCCGCTCGCACGTTTTGCCTTCCGCCTCTCTTCCCGACAACGTGGACGACGAGATTATCTCGACATCTTCAATGTCGGACATGGATGACGATAGAGAGGAAACTCCTGACCTCTACCGCAATTCCGCTCTGGGTATGCTCGAGCCTCGCGGAAGCGATGACGAGTCAGAAGACGAAGATGGTGAGAGCCCCCAATGTCGCTTCTTCCCTGACAACTTAACTGACCCCCATCTAGAGGATGAAGACGAAGACATGTACGATGATGAGTATGGCGACGAGCTCGACTACGGCGAGGAAGACGTGTCCGACGACGGCGAAGATGGCGTCAGCGACGAGGACGAAGAGCTTGGCGAGATGGGTCACATCGAAGGTCTTCACGGAGACGCGAACATGGTCGAAGTCATCATGGACGATGACGATGACGACGACGACATGGACGAAGATGAAGAGAGTGAGGACGAAGAGATGGATTCCGACGACATGGAGGACATCGAAGACCACTTGGAAGGGGAGCAAGAACGTGTCGCAGAGGAAGACGACGGCGCATCGGATTGGGAGGATGAAACAGATGATGATGAGGACGAAGGGGAAGAACACCTCGACTACGTGACCGACCAACACGCTCTCGATGAGGCCCACATGCATGGCATGGAGCCTGGTGATATCATTGACAACCTCGCCCGCGCGGTCATGGACCCCGACGACTACG
Source organism: Colletotrichum plurivorum (assembly GCA_014235945.1). Taxonomy (NCBI): domain Eukaryota; kingdom Fungi; phylum Ascomycota; class Sordariomycetes; order Glomerellales; family Glomerellaceae; genus Colletotrichum; species Colletotrichum plurivorum. The sequence goes on from WIGO01000101.1 coordinate 90,722, forward strand.
AGGGTGATGACATGGATGACCTCGGCGACCACTACATCGATGACGGACGTGACGAGGATGGTGCGTGGCTGTTTTCTCCCTTACAAACCTGAACAAAGCTAACGAGCCGCTCAGATGACGAGGATGACGACGAGGACATGGAAGAAGACGAACTCATCTACGAAGAGGATTACCCTCGTAAGTAACCCCGCGACTTTTTGCGCCTAAGATCTGCGTGACTAATTCCCAAGCAGGCGATCACCCGCCTCCGAACCTCCCTACGGCCCTTGGTTGGGATACTCTTGTTGTTGAGCCCTTCGGTGGTGGCCATCATCACCATCATGTTCATCGCCACCGTCATGGAGGAAACCGTAGCCCGTTCCCGCCTGGTTTCATGGTCGGTGGTGGTCGTGACCCGCTTGGAGGTAAGTGAAGACATCCGTATCGCAGATTGACTTGGGTCTTGACTGACCTTCCTTAAGATTTCAGGAGTTACTTCTCCCCACGCCACAGACCCAACGCAGCGCAGAACAATGCCGACGATGGCGTCAACCCCCTTCTGCGCCGAAACGGCCAAAGTCAGGAGGCTTCACCCCGTCCGCCACCCGGTCCCGGCATGATTGGTCTCCGCCTTCCCCCCGAGATCTTTGGCCCTGGAGCACAGTTGTCCAGCAGCCCCATTGCTATCCTGAATGACCTGGTCGCATCTCTCCCGGTCATGCGCAACGGTCAGTCTGCAGTTCACCTTTCCATCACTCAAAATGGCCGCGGTGAGGTTCGTGAGTATCATGTTGCACCTCGCGAGCCTAGAGCAGACAACCGCCGCGAGACTACCTACCACGAGCCCCAGCAAGCCGTCGCTTTCACTCCCGAGTCCACTTTCGAGCGATACCAAGAAGAAGCCAGGATGGTCTTTGGTGGCGCCCATTTCGTGGAGAAGGCCCAGAAGCTCATCAACGTCATTCTTTCCAAGCTTGTCCCCCCGGCCATGGAGTACGAAAAGAAGCTCAGGGCTAAGGAAGATGAGCAACGCAAGGTCCGAGAAGAAGAGAGGAAGAAGTTCGAGGAAGAGGCTCGGCGAATCAAAGAAGCCAAAGAAGCCGAAGAGAAGGAGGCTCGCGAGAAGAAGGAGGCTGAAGAGCGCGAACAGCAAGAACGAGCTGCCGCCGAGGCTGCCGCTGCCGCCGGCGAGCGTGCTGCTTCCTCTGCCCAAGACGCCCAACCACAAGCAACCGATCCTAATGCCATGGAAGGCGTTGAGACAGACGCGCCATTACCCACTTCTTCGGCCGATGACGACGCCGCCGCCGAGGCCAGCCGCGTTCTGACGACTATCAGAGGCGAAGAGGTGGATGTCACTGAACTCGGCATCGACCCTGAGTATCTGGCTGCTCTTCCAGAGGAATTCCGCGAGGAAGTCATCGCCCAAACCGTGAGCACCAGGCGCTCGCAAGCCCGCGAGGATGCCGCCACCGGTGAGCAAGGCGAGGTATTCCAAGAATTCCTCGACGCTCTACCCGAGGACCTCCGCCTTGAAATTGTTCAGCAAGAGCGCCAAGAAGCGCGTCGACGCGAGAGAGACGAGCAGCGCCGTCAGGCCACCACCGCAGGTCAAGATCAAACCGCGGCCGATATGGATCCTGCCAGTATCCTGCTGACATTCCCTCCTGAACTTCGTCAACAGGTTCTCATGGACCAAGGGGAGGACATCATGGATCACTTACCTCCCGAAATGGCCGCGCAGGCACGACTTCTTGCCCAGCAGCACGCTGCCCATCCCGCCGTCACCGGCCGGAGCCCCCCTGTGGCTGCACGACGAACCGGTGCCCCAGCGGTGGAGGCAGGCGAAGATACCGAGAACAAGGTACAGCGTAGGACTGTTGTGCAGATGCTCGACAAGGCAGGCGTCGCCACGCTGTTGCGTCTCATGTTCATGTCCCAGATCGGCTCCATCCGCAACTACCTCTTTAGTGTTTTGGCAGATGTGTGTGAAAACCGGCAAAACCGCTTGGAGGTCATCAGCACCATCTTGCTGATACTGCAAGAAGGAAGCACAGACATGGACGCCGTCGAACGCAGCTTCAGTCAGCTTTCCCTCAAGGCCAAGAAGCCGAAGGACAAAGATGCGGACCCAAGGACGCCGCAGAACCTCAAGAGGACCTTGACGTCGCTCAGCCCCGCTGGACCGCACCAGTCCAACTCGGAGATCTCGCCCCTGATGGTTGTCCATCAATGCTTGGATCTGTTGCAGGATCTGTCAACGAAGAACCCGCATATTCCAATGCTTTTCCTGACGGAACACGAGGCCATCGGATCCTCTCTCAAACGCACGCTCAGTCGAAAGAGCAAGATGAAGGATTCAAAGGCTCCGAAGTACGCCATCAACTCTTTGCTCACTCTCCTCGACAGAGATTTGGTGATGGAGAGCTCAGTAGTTATGGCCTACTTAGCCGACTTGCTCAACAAGATCACTGTGCCCTTGGCGACCATGGAGCGGCGACGCAAGGAGGCTTTGGAGAAGGCGGCTCGCGACGCCAAGAAGAAGGCGGCAGAGAATGCGGCAGAGGCCGGCGAAGCATCAACTTCAACGGAACAGCGGACGGACGACGAGGCAACTGATACCACCGCTGCTGCTGAGAGCAAGGAATCCAAGCCGGCCGACGCTCCGGGAACTGGCGAGCCTGAGAAGAGCACAGAGGCACCGGAGGCAAGCCAAAAGGGCCTGCGGCAGATGCAAGTCCCCGTCATTCCTCAGCACAACCTCACTCTTGTCATCAAGATTTTCGTTGCCCGCGAGTGCAGCTCCAAGACCTTCCAGAACACCATTTCTGCCATCAAGAACCTCTCGGCTATTCCTGACGCCAAGGCCATATTTGGCCAAGAGCTGGTCCGCCAAGCCCGCGTCCTGAGCGAGAACATTGTTGCAGACCTCGACGAACTCTTGCCGCACATCGAAAAAGCCACATCCGGCACTGAGATTCAAGGAGTCGCGCTTGCCAAGTTCTCACCTGGTGCATCGGAGCAGAACAAGCTTCTTCGAGTTTTGACAGCCTTGGACCACTTGTTTGACAGCAAGAAGAAGACCGACAAGTCCGACGACGAAGTCGAGACGAGCAGGAACGAAAAGCAAGACCTCGTCACTTCCTTGTACTACCACTCCACCTTCTCCACCATGTGGGAAAAGTTGAGCGCCTGCCTGAGCGCCATTAGGGACAGAGAGAACATGGTCAACGTGGCTACGATCCTTTTGCCACTGATCGAGTCCCTGATGGTGGTCTGCAAGAACACCGCCATGAACGACGCCGCCGAGACGCAGGCCCAGACCAGCAAGGAAATGCTTCTGTCCAGCCCTCCTCCGCCCGAGAATCGCATGGCTGGTCTCTTCTTTACCTTTACTGAGGATCACCGTCGGATCCTCAACGAGTTGGTGCGGAACAGCCCCAAGCTCATGTCCGGAACGTTCGCCCTCTTGGTCAAGAATCCCAAGGTGCTCGAGTTCGACAACAAGCGGAACTACTTCAACCGCAGCGTACACAGCCGCTCAAACAACAACTCGCGGTCAGCCTTCCCGGCGCTGCAGCTTTCCGTCCGCCGCGAGCATGTCTTCCACGACTCATTCAGATCGCTCTTCTTCAAGACGGGCGACGAGATGAAGTACGGCAAACTGAACATTCGTTTCCACAACGAAGAGGGAGTGGACGCCGGAGGTGTCACTCGTGAGTGGTTCCAGGTTTTGTCCAGGCAGATGTTCGATGCCAACTACGCTCTCTTCACACCCGTGTCTTCGGACCGCACCACGTTCCATCCGAACTCCTTGAGCGGCATCAACGACGAGCACTTGATGTTCTTCAAATTCATTGGGCGCGTCATCGGGAAGGCTCTGTACGAGGGCCGGGTGCTTGACTGTTACTTCAGCCGTGCTGTATACAAGCGCATTCTCGGGAAATCCGTGTCAGTGAAGGATATGGAGTCATTCGACCCAGACTACTACAAGTCTTTGGTTTGGATGCTGGACAACGACATCACCGACATCATCACCGAGACCTTCTCAGTGGAGGATGATGAATTCGGTGTTACGCGCACCATTGACTTGCTGCCTGGGGGTCGTGATATTCCCGTCACGGAGGAAAACAAACATGATTACGTGCGACTGGTCGTCGAGCACAAGCTTCTGTCTTCGGTTAAGGAGCAGATGGAGCATTTCTTGACGGGTAAGTTTGATGCCTCGGCCTGATTGTCATGTAGAAAACACGTTACTAACTTGCTGGACTAGGTTTCCACGACATCATTCCTGCGGACCTCATCTCCATTTTCAACGAGCAGGAGCTGGAGCTTCTCATCTCAGGCCTGCCCGACATTGATGTTGACGACTGGAAGAGCAACACTGAATACCACAACTACACCCCGTCCTCGCAGCAGATCCAGTGGTTCTGGAGAGCTGTCCGCTCTTTTGACAAGGAGGAACGGGCGAAGCTGTTGCAGTTCGTCACCGGAACCAGTAAGGTGCCTCTCAATGGATTCAAGGAACTCGAGGGCATGAACGGGGTCAACCGCTTCAACATTCATCGCGACTACGGCAACAAGGAACGCCTCCCCAGCTCTCACACATGCTTCAACCGTAAGTAAATTCCTAGGCGGCGTTTTTGGCGGGCAAGAGGCTAACGAAACAATGCAGAACTTGATCTTCCCGAGTACGAGAGCTACGAGACACTCCGCGCACAGGTCATGAAAGCCATCACAGCGGGAAGCGACTACTTTGGCTTTGCATAAGTTGGGAGCGTGCAGACATAGACCATGACGTTGCTTTTACACCAAGCATTTGCATTATGGGCGGCGGGCGACACAGGACACGGTGAATGGAGTGGGTGACTTGTGTGATTCTAAGCGGAAGGGCATCATCACTGGACTCTGGGTCGCGTGTTCGTATGGCAGTTTTTAGGAGAGTGGCGGTCACAGCCCGGTTCTCTCTACATTTCATTCTGGGTTGACTGTCGACCAGGGGTCAGCTGCCGGTTTCTCGCGGAGTGCAGGCCGTTCGGGATCGCAGCTGATTTTCCAGGGTCGAGATGGTCTTGTATGTAGATTATGCTCAACACGCCCATCACATGATACTCGTAGATCTTCGGGGACAATTCTCCAGTGAGTGAAAACCTACCTGGTTCGTTCCAAGTTCTCAAAGTCCTCACCGAAAACCAACAACCGGTGACCTCGGCCCAGTGGCGGTATACAAAAACTAGTCAATCAGTCCGTCGTTTTCCAGAGGCTTACAAGCCGCCAGTACGTGCCTTTCATTGATCAGTACGGCAAGACCGCGACTGCCGCTTTGCTACGTATGTATGGGCAGCCAAAAGTCGAGGTTGCAAATAATTACAGGGATTATTATTCCACCACCCCAGTTTGAATATTCCACATCCCTTTAATCCAGTACGTAACAATAGCAGATAGAAGCAGCAAGAAAAGATAGAAGGGACAAGGACGGACAGTAGCAACAGTGATGGACGAAAATGACAATGACGAACCAGAGTGACAATGACGGACAAAAGCGACAATGATGGACGAACTTGACGATGAGGGACGAAATTGATGATGGTGGATGAAACTGATAATGATGGACAAAGTGTAAATAATGTGCCTAGTCGGAGGAATTACACAGACACCTTAGTAGACACTGGATTAGATGGACCCATGCATAAGCTCCACTGTGGTGGCTCTTGGGCCTCTCAGCGAACGCGGAGCAGTTTTTTTTTTTTTTCCTTTAAGCTTCGGGGTTCTTTTTTCCCTCCATGCAGTGACAACCGCAAAACTTGCATTTGATCAAAAACACCGACAGTGACACAAAACGCGACGCTGTTACTCTTACACCCCTCCAAAGGTCTCAGCCTTAGTGCAAAACACGAACCGAACCTATAGACCACTACACCCATATCAGAACCAAAGCTGCGCTCCGCTGAAAGGCTCGACGACAACCGATAGCCATACCCCTCCATCGTGACCCCGCGCTGCGTTTCGATTCGCCCAACGACGAGACCCGACACGACCCGACCCCGACCTTAGCCTGCAAACATCAGCAGGTCCTGCAGTCTTTTGGCCTATTTACTCAGCCGAGCACCCCTCCAACTTCTTTTTTTTTTTCCTCTTCTTTTTTTCCCTCGTCGTCACACAGCGACCGGCCTCATGGGGGACATGACGAACGATATTAAGCTCTTGAAGGGCAGCTCCCACCCGGAGCTGTCCGAGAAGGTCGCCCAGCGGTTGGTCTCACCTTGACCCGATTGAAGAATCTCGCGCGGGCGTGTCTCGTAACGAAGCGAAGTGCCATTTTGCTAACCTACGACTTTGCGTCGCGACAGCCTCGGAATTCCCCTTGCGAAGACTATGAGGTGAGCAATACTCCTCGACCCCCGACCCTCGTCGTGCGCCGACCGCCGACCGCCAGAAAAACCCGATTGCTAACCGAGCCGCAAATCACAGCCAGAACTACTCCAACCAAGAAACGAGGTTAGCGAACACTCTCGACTGAGCAAGCTTGTGTCTGAGGGTTGGTTCTGTTGAGCTGACGTCTTTACTGTGTGACCGTCGGCGAGAGCGTCCGTGACGAGGATGTCTTCATCGTGCAATCGAGCGAGCCCGGCAACATCAACGACTCCCTGATGGAGCTTCTGATCATGGTCCACGCTTGCAGAACCGCCTCTGCCCGCCGCATCACTGCCGTCATCCGTTAGTGACCGCCCTCTGTGGAACCGAACCGCGAAGCACAAGACGCTGACGAGAAAATAGCCTGCTTCCCCTACGCTAGACAGGACAAGAAGGACAAGAGTCGTGCCCCCATCAGCGCGAAGCTGGTCGCCAACATGCTCCAGGTCTCGGGTTGCGTAAGTTTTCCGATCACACTGTAAGGGCGAGGCAAGGCGGTAGGGCACCATAGGCTAATCTTCAAGATCCATAGAACCACGTCATCACGATGGACCTCCACGCCTCCCAGATTCAGGGCTTCTTCAACATTCCCGTCGACAACCTGTACGCCGAGCCCAGCGTCCTGCAGTGGATTCAGCAGAACATGAGCATCGAGGACACCGTCATCGTCAGCCCCGATGCTGGTGGCGCCAAGCGAGCCACCGGTATTGCCGACCGGCTCGAGACTGGCTTTGCCCTCATCCACAAGGAGCGCCCTCGCCCTAACGTTGTCGGCCGTATGATTCTCGTCGGTGACGTCAGAGACAAGATTGCCATCCTGGTCGACGATATGGCTGACACCTGCGGAACCCTCGCCAAGTACGTACATCTATTTATTGCCTGCCACCACGCTTCCTCGTTTGCTAACCGATAACAGGGCCGCCGAGACTCTTGACGCCGCTGGTGCTCGCGAAGGTGGGTTTCTTCTCTTTCCTCGCCTAAAATACAATCCGCGAGCTAACCTTGCCCCCAGTCATCGCCATTGTCACTCACGGCGTCCTCAGCGGTAACGCCGTCGAGACGCTGAACCGCAGCTGCTTGTCTCGGATCGTCGTCACCAACACCGTGCCCCTCGGCGACAAGATCGAGCGCTGCCCCAAGCTGCGCGTCATCGACATCAGCCAGGTCCTCGGCGAGGCCATTCGCCGTACTCACAATGGTGAGAGCGTTAGCTACCTCTTCAACCACGTTCCCGTGTAAAGGGTTTCGGCAAGGGCATGGACGCGCGCGTTATTGTTGAAAATATCATGGGTACGGGGCGTACGGCAAAAAAAATGGGCATTCGAGGGTTTCTGATTTTTATCACAATCACTTTTTTTTCTTCAGTAGAGACAAGCTCGCTGCTTAGCATAGGAAAAGACGCGGTTACGTGAACACTTAAGTAAAATAGTCTTTCTGATCAAGTCAATCTGTCTTAGCTTTACAGCTGCTATCCTAGGTAATGTTCTAGTTGCTCTTATTACTACTGTTGTCACTGTTATCCTTGTCGTCCGTCACTGTTGTCCGTCACTATTGTTCGTCACTATGGTCCGTTATGATGGTCTGTTACTATTGCCCGTCACTGTCATTCGTCACTGTTGTCCGTCACATTTATTACTTCCGTCGTTGTATCTGTCGCTGTTGTTACTATCGTCCGGTACCACTACTACTACTATTGTCAAAATAGTTAACGCTGGGTAGGGGACCGGGGCCATCGCATGCAGTGTTCCATAAAGTGGCCCCGCGGATAGAGTCGGAGAGAAAATTTCAAGCCGTGAAATGGGCGGCTCGATTTGCCGAGTGGGTCAATCAGGCGGGGAGTGAGGTCTGCGGTGGTCTAGCCAAAGTAAATCGCCCCTGACCACGCATCTAGATTTGATTGACGTTGAAGCACCTCTTTCAGTATGAGCCCACGAAGGATGGATGGAGCACGGGTATCAAGAGGGCTGAAGGACTTGGGGCCAGCATGATGCGGGGCAAGAATCATAAACATCAAAAAACTTTTTCGCTGTGGTATTTGCGCGTCAAGGATGCATTTCCATTTTGAATGCCCTATTACATTCGTGATGACTGGGAACTGGTCCGCATGTGTTCCGCGGAGTGATCCATCCACACATGGTCTCGTCCCCGTTCCCGGTATAAAAACGTTTCCCGTTCCACGCCCGAATGCAAGAAACCAGAAGACACGAGTATCCTTTCACCTTTTCATTTTCCCAACGCCGGACGTTTACTTGCGCATGGAGGAGGCACGGCGCTTGCGCAGGTCGGCCTTCTCGGCCTTGCGCTCGGCGACGCGCTTGGCGAGGATCTGAGCGTACTCGTTCTGATTGCGTGTTAGTACAAGAGACAACGAGAGCTACGGGGATGCTGGGGAGACGTACGGCCTCGTCCTTGACCTTCTCGGCCTGGCGGCGCTTGAGGGCAATGCGGTGGCGCTTGTGCTGGAGACGCTGGGGAGTGACGAGTCTCTGGATCTTGGGGGCCTTGGTGTAAGGCTTCTTGCCCTCACCCTTGGGCTGGACCTCGCGGCGGATGACGTACTTGCGGACCTATTGATTGCAGCGAGAAATCGCCGTATTAGCCACTGCAGTCCTCACATATTGTTTCGAAAAAAGCCTGACGCGTGCTTCCCCTTCTCCCTTGGCTCGGATCGCCATCCCAACCCACAAACCATCATCACTTGCGCTCTCGTGGGCTTCAAAAGTGTGACCGAGTCGGAAGGGCATGGCAGTTTCGAGCCAAAAGAGGGAGAAACAAGGTCCCGTTCTCACACTCTACCTGGTCTGCTGAATCCTCCGCCGCAGCACCGGGCAGGCGATGACGAAGTGGCTATCGACAACGCTGGTCGGGAGTACACATACATCGTCATCCTTGGTGAGGCTGAAGAACTTGCGGATCTTGGTGGCGCGCTTGGGGCCGAGGCGCTTGGGGTGGACGACGTCGGTCAGGCCGGGGATGTCGGCATCACCCTGCTTGACGACGGAGAGGGCGAGGACGGACAGGTCCATGCCGACGATGCAGCCGCGGACGGACTTGCGCTTGCGCTCACCGGTGCGGCGGGGGCGGTAGCAAGAGTGGCCCTCGGAGAGGAGGAGGCGGACACGGGTAGGGTGCATGACACCCTGCTTCATGGGGAAACCCTGCTTGTCGTTGCCGCCGGTGATGCGGAAGATGTAGCCCTTGAACTCGTCGCCGATGGAGTCACCGGGGACCTCAGCGCCCATCTGTTGTGAACAATGTTAGTATGATGTTCTGTTGAGTTCGGCTTCGCCATCGCGGTCGAGGAGTTTCGTTCCGTCTCTTTCGCTCTCTCGGTATCCGGCGTCGACGTCTCGAAGGGGCTAGTGGGCAACGTACGCGCTTCTCCATGAAGACACGGAGCTTGCGCTCATCCTCGATCTCGATGAGCTTCTGGCTGCCATTGGCAGGGTAGGAGATGTTCAACTATCGCGAAGTGTCAGCCTCGAAAATTTCCCCATGCTCGGTTGGATCCGTCGAAGAGAGGAGTACGACGACAAGAAACGACAAATATTCCGTCCATCGTCGCTCGCATCGTACTTTCGCTCTCGCGTACGGGTGGTGCTATCGTACCTTCATCTTGCCGGCGGTGGGTGGTGCAAGAGTTGTCGACTGGCTGGGCGTTGGGCGTGGTTTGCAAATTCGAGAAAGTTGCGAAAATCGCTATGCCCAAGTAAATTTTGAGATGTGTGTGCCGTCTAGGGCAGGCTGAGGGAGCTAGCCAATCAGGCCGTTGTGCACCAGACAACCCCGGTCAATTATAGCACCGAAGCTCCGGTCTTTTCGCTGTCGGGCCCTCTTGCCCTCGCAAAATCTAGCCCACCACTCACGTGCTTTCTTTTCCCGTTTAGGAAGGTGATGGGTCCCTGTACGTACCTACTCCACCAACGCTCACCTGTCTTCTCATTGAGCTTCTCACAGACCTTCTCACAGCTATCTCACGACTTGTACGCGACACGACAGCCTTGGAACGCAACAACGTCCACATACTGTGTCTGAAAGAACCATGGCGACAGTCAAAATATACCCGCCCAAGAAGGGATCAGCCTCGCTAGATAACCCACTTCCTCAAACCATCAAGACCCCGTCCGGCTTGGCTTTGCTCGAGATGCAAGGCACCATCAACCTGCCCTCTTCCAGCGCTGGTGGAGACACGAATAAGCCCGATCCCGAGATCGCCATTGGGAGAATTGTCTTTCCTGATTATCATCCGGAAACCCAAGAAGAAGGCAGCACCGCCTGGATGAAACGGGTCTACATGTACATTGGCCAGCACCAGAGACTCGGCGGAGAGGTCAAGAAGCTTCCGAAGGCGATGGCCATCATTCGCCGGAAGGGGGAGGTCAAGAATGGCAGTGATGGCGAGACGGAAGAAGAGCTGGAGATTGCCGAGATCGTCAAGTACAAGATCATGTTCTCTCAGCGGCCCGAGCCCGTCGGCACGCAGACTTCGTAGGAGAAGTTACCGAACCGGACGGGACGAGGTCGGCGAAGGGATTAACTTGATGAGCCCTCGGTCGTGGGTTCTCAGATCTTTGCTCTCCCGGACTCGGAGCCAACATGTTCGCGCACATGCCTCTAAATGGGACTCTACAAGGCCTGTTGTGAAGAGCCTTACGACAGTGTCGCGATATCCCGAGATCTGCCCGGCACTTTGCAAGAAGTTCAACGCCGGGTTGCACTACCCGCATATCCCACGTAAACTTCCTGCACAGAAAGCGAATGATCAACAAAGGAGAGCGCAGCAAAAACCATCGGGAGCACCTAGAGTAGTTTCTGTATCATTCCAGATCTGCCGCAGCCGAAATGCTCATTGCAGGTGCCGTTCACGGGGCACGTCAGGAAGCCAATCATCATGGGCACAGGGACAAAATGCAGCAAGCGATTCACTACCAAGGTCGACCAACTCAAATGGCAACTTTTCCTTATATCATGGAAACGGCACGACGATCGGCTTCGAGGTTTCGAGGAGTCTGGGAGGTGGTTATAGCAACACGGCCTTGTAATCCCGCGTCAAAGACGAATGGTATTCTCGGCATGAGTAACAAAACAATACCAGTCGCCATCGGCCGATCATTCCCAGAGATTCGAGCCTTACTCTCGAGAGCTGGCAGGCTAATGTCTCCTCATGTCTCGAACCGCCCTCTGCTGTGCGAGCGGCTCGGGCAGCGGAGGCATGGGTGAGCCTGGGCAAACGTGCCGTCTTCTCAGCCGCCTCACCAAACGATAATAACCTGCCTGCCAAGCAGTCGAAAGCTTCCATGGCAGGCCAACCACCGGCGAGTCTATTCGCCCGTGGCCATCAGGCCATAAGCCCATCTACAAACAAGTCGCCTTTAGTTCATATCATCCGGCCTGGGCCATCACTGACACGACGAACCGTCCGTGCAGAATACGCCGATCAACATTACTGCAGTGTCCGAAAGTCAATGGTCTTATTTGTGCCGGCCAGGGATTCTCCACATCTCCGCAGGCAGTGTGAGGGGTGTTTGGGGAGCTATCCGAGCTGGCTATTAGGGTAAATGGTTGGCGCATCTCGCCGTTGCAACTCTAATTTAACCGCAGACAGCCTGATTGACCGGTTCCCCTTCTGCCCCAGCCAGAGATGGAGATGCTCATGCCAGGGACGACCCCTGCAACCCGCTAGCCGTGGCAGCGCTATTGGCCCTCTTCAACCACGAGAAGAAGACGTCTGGTTCCCGTCGAGATGAACTCCTCATTCCAGCGACATTGGGCCATAGCCCACATCACGGGTGCGTCCGACTTTTCACACGTACAGTGCTGTGCCTATATCGCGCCAAGCCAGCTCTCAGGACCAACGACATAATACGCAAGCTTGCAGGTCTTGGGCCCAAGGCGGCGGGCCACGACCCGGCCAGGTTCTCCTCACTTGGAGGACGTCACCTGAGCTATCTAGCCCAGTTGCCGGACTTGCCCCGTTATTTTGGATGGTCCGGAGATGGCTGTCGTTCCCGTCGGCTGAGAGTTTGGGGTAAAGATGGGGGAGCGGTGTTGCATCTGGACCTTGCATATATGAATTGACTTGCCTTCTTGCGGGTTGCAATTGTTGGTCCTCTTCTCCTTCACCTCCCCGATCTCGGTCTCTTGAGATAGGTCCTGTCAATTGGGTGTAACCTTGTCTGGACTGAACGGCCGTCATGCATCTCCAATCCTTCACCGCGCCCCTCCTGGCGGCGTCGCTGCCCATTGCGTCCGCTCAGCTTCATTACTACGCGGAGAAGGCCGGCTTGCTGTACTTTGGTGCTGCAACTGACACGCCCGGACAGCGCGAGCGTGCCGGTCTAGAGGAAGCCTATGCTCAGTACGATGCCATTCTGGACGACACCAATGAGTTCGGCCAGACTACCCCTACCAATGGGCAGAAGGTCAGTCGCGGCAAACACAAATTACCTCTGAGCTCTACTGACAATCATGCAGTGGCTGTTCACCGAGCCCGAGCCAGGCGTCTTCAACTTCACCGAGGGCGACATCGTGACGTCCATCGCCCAGGAGAACGGGCAGCTGCTCCGCTGCCACGCCCTCGTATGGCACAGCCAGCTGGCACCCTGGGTCGAGACAACCGAGTGGACGCCCGAGGAGTTGGAGGAGGTCATCGTGAGGCACATCAAGGCTGTCGCCGGCCACTACAAGGGCAAGTGCTACGCCTGGGACGTGGTCAACGAGGCGCTGCTCGAGGACGGCTCCTGGCGCGACTCGGTCTTCTACAACGTCCTCGGCGAGGACTACATCAAGCTGGCCTTCCGCACGGCGGCCGAGGTCGATCCGGACGCGAAGCTCTACTACAACGACTACAACCTCGAGACCGTGAGCCCGAAGAGCGAGGGCGCCAAGCGCATCGTCAAGATGCTCCAGGACGACGGCATCAAGATCGACGGCGTCGGCATGCAGGCCCACCTTGTCGCTCACCGCGCGCCGACTTTGGACCAGCAGATCGACGTCATTCGCAGCTATGCCGAGCTTGGCGTCGAGGTTGCCCTGACCGAGCTGGACGTCCGGATCGAGCTTCCCGTCAATGAGACGAACCTGGAGTGGCAGAGAGAGGCCTACAAGGCTGTAAGTGACTGATGATCCTGGTGCCTGCTTGGAAACTTGGCTAACCGTGCCTATAACAGTCCGTTGGCGCCTGCGTCCAGGTTCCGGCTTGCATCGGTGTCACCATCTGGGACTTCTACGACCCTTTCAGCTGGGTCCCCTACGTTTTCGAGGGCGAGGGCGACGCGCTTCTCTGGTTCGAGGACTTCAGCAAGCACCCCGCTTACTACGGGGTCCTGGAGGCGTTGAAGAACAAGACTGCTCCCCCTTGCAGGAGACGTCGATCCCTCGGCTCCGGAAAGAGCAAGGAACTTTTCTAAACCCGTGGTACCTTGTACAGGCAGAGTCTGAGATGCGTTGGGCAATGAACGCTTGCCTTCATCTAGGACTGTATCAAATTCAAGAGGAGGACAAAAGCGCTCTTACTCTAATTTACCTTCATTAGTTCTACGGCCAAAACAAGTAAACTTGCTGAGATGGATGTGTCTTAAACATTAAAGAAATTAGGTGAAAACTAGCAGTCGCCACATATGGCAGCTCTTGGACTCGCACCTCCCAAACTTTAATCGGCTACGGCGAGGAATTAAGACCAAAACTATCCTGACTCCAGATGCTACCTGCCCGGTCTATGGATTCAACACGGTGGAGAGTACTAAGGTGAGCCTGATTCGGTGTAAGCTACTCACCGACTGTAGAAACCCATGAAACCTAGACCCACAAAGCTGGACCGCCGATCCAATGAGCAGCACCGTATTTGGCCGCCTCAGTAGGTGCATGAGTAGCGTTAGTCAGCCATCTTATCAGCCCATTTGCCCCGCGAAAAATTCAGTTAGCAGAGCACAGAATCGCGGGGCAGCTCCGAGATGCCCTGGTGGGGTGTATGTTCGTGTGAACTCACTGACGGCCAGCCAATTTGACTGAGCATGAACTGCGCTGTTAGAAGTTCCTTGACTTCCGATACGATTTAAAACCCTGGGAGCCGAAACTTGGAGGAGGATACAGTTGAGCCTCTCGAACAGACAAGTGTCGCAAAGATGGAGGAGGATCGGGCGCAAACCGACCTGGGCATCGCCGCCGACATTGAAGAGTCTCAGCGCCAGGAAGAGGCGGCAGCGGCGGCAGCGGCGGCACGGCCCGTATTGAAGCAACCGAAGAAGCGCTTCGTCGGAAGGAGGACGGCCGCCGAGGCCGCGGCAAAGAATGGAGGAGCTAACGGGTCCATCGAGGACAGCAAGTCCGTCCAAGGTGAGACAACGGCACGAAACACCACATCGTGAGCCCGCAAGCTCACGCCTTTTACCAGTCGCCCAGCCCAGACGAGGCCCTCGCCTCCTGAACCAAGTTCCCCCCGAGATCCTCGAGGACCCGGCGCTCAAGTCCGCCATCTCCATCCTCCCGTCAAACTACAGCTTCGAGATCCCCAAGACGATCCACCGCATCCGCAGCTCGGGCGCCAAGAAGGTCGCCCTCCAGATGCCCGAGGGCCTGCTCCTCTTCGCCACCACCATCTCCGACATCCTCACCGAGTTCTGCCCGGGGATCGAGACGCTCATCATGGGCGACGTCACCTACGGCGCGTGCTGCATCGACGACTACACCGCCCGCGCCCTCGGCTGCGACCTCCTCGTGCACTACGCCCACAGCTGCCTGATCCCCGTCGACGTGACCAAGATCAAGACGCTGTACGTCTTCGTCGACATCAGCATCGACGCGTCGCACCTGCTCGCCTCGCTCGAGCGCAACTTCGCCTCGGGCAAGACCATCGCCGTCGTTGGCACGATCCAGTTCAACGCCACGATCCACGGCGTCCGCGGCACGCTGGAGAAGGCCGGCTTCCGCGTGCTGGTCCCGCAGATCGCGCCGCTCAGCAAGGGCGAGATTCTTGGTTGCACGAGTCCCCGGCTCGCGGACGAGGACAAGGTCGACCTGATCCTCTACCTCGGCGACGGCCGCTTCCACCTCGAGAGCATCATGATCCACAACCCGCAGATCCCCGCGTACCGGTACGACCCGTACTCGCGCAAGCTCACCCGCGAGACGTACGGCCACGACGAGATGCAGGACCTCCGCCGGACGGCGATCCGGACGGCCAAGACGGCGAAGAAGTGGGGGCTGATCCTCGGGTCGCTGGGCCGCCAGGGGAACCCGAACACGATGGGGCTCATCGAGAAGAGGCTCAAGGAGCGCGGTATCCCCTGGGTGAACCTGCTGCTTAGCGAGATCTTCCCGGGGAAGCTGGCCATGATGGCGGACGTCGAGTGCTGGGTGCAGGTCGCGTGCCCTCGGCTGAGCATCGACTGGGGCTACGCCTTCCCGCGGCCGCTGCTGACCCCGTACGAGGCGCTGGTGGCGCTCGAGGTGCGGGACGACTGGGGCAAGGGAGTGTATCCGATGGATTACTACGGCAAGGAGGGTCTGGGTCGGGTGAAGCCTGGGCAGGTGGAGGCTGCTTAGAGCTGATTTTGAGGTGAAATGGGAACAAACAAAACTTATGAGAATATGGGCGGGCAATTTTAATGATACCTTTTCTGACAAAAGTTTCGGTTTGATCATCAAGCTTCTCCCTTTCAATACTTGCTCAGAGCTGAGACTGGCAAGCTGCTGAACAGCTAGGGTTAGAGATGGTATTCTCACTTTTTACGTGCAGTCGTCGAGTCAAACGACTGTTACGGTGTTGTTCGGGAATATTTCTGAACCCTACGTATCACCTGTCACGACGAAAGACGTGGACTAGGTACATTGATGTATTGGCGTAGTAATTATATGTGGATGAAGTATACAAGACCTCCCTCCTGGTATCATTAAAATGGTGAGTTTAAACGGCAATGGCTTCCCTGCCGCCGTGGCATCCTCCCCTCAATTACTTCGTACCCTACTCGCATAGCTTATGCCTCAATCGTAGAGTTGACGCTGAAGCGGTAGCTGGCCTGGAGGACGTACGGGTCTCCACCGGGCTCGAAGATCTGCTTCTTGCCACGGCCCCAGGCGGGGTTGTTGATGCCGTCAATCCAATCCTGAACCTCGAGGACGACACATCCGTACTTGGGGATGATGCGGGGGAACTCCTCGTTGTCGATCAGACCCTGAGACTTCTTAAGGGCAACGGAGCCGTTCTGCTGACTGCAGCTGTACATCTGGAAGGCGTCCTGGTCAGTGAAGACGTCGACCTGGATGCCGGACCAGGCAGACTGAAGGCGGGCGACGTAGCCCTCGGTGCGCCAGTTGTAGGGACCGAGGTCGTTGCGGTTGACAATCCAGCAGTTGTCTGCTGTGGTTAGCGAGGATGTTACCAATGAGTGCAGTTGAGAACCTACCATATCCAGTGCAGTTGAAGCCGCAGTTGTTCTCGAGCTCCTTCTTGCCAAAGTCGGCACCGATCTGCTTGGGCGCACTCCAGAAGTCGTTGACGGAGCCCTTCTCGTTGGCCACGATGTCGCCCGTGGGGATCAGGATGTTGTCGACGGCGACTCTCTGGCCGTTGTAAGGCATGTGGAGAGTGTGGTTGAAGACGGTGTTGGTCTCGTTGTTGGCAAAACCGTCTAGGTTCCAGTAGGTGTGGCTGCTGAGCATGATGGGAGTCTTCTTGGTGGTGGGGACGGCGATCATCTTGATCTCCCAGTTCCAGTCGATCAGGGTGTATGTGACGAGGGAGACGACCTCACCGGGGAAGCCCTCCTTTCCGTCGGGGTCCGTGAACGAGAAGGTGATGCTATTGTTCGTGTGGGAAACGACCGTGAAGTTACGGTAGTCCCAGCCATCAGAGCCTCCGTGGAGAGTGTTCAGACCGCCGTTGTCGTTGGCATCTACCTTGAAGGTCTCGCCGTCGATCTCAAAGGTGCTATTCTTGATGCGGTTCGCGTAGCGACCAGGGACGCCGCCGAAGTGAGGGTGCTGGCGGTCGGTCTCGTAGTAGGTGGCGTTGTCCCAGCCGGCGACAATGTCGCGAGGGACGCCATACTTGTCGTTAATGATCAGGTCCGAGATGGACGCGCCATAAGGGATGAAGCCGGCCTTGATATGGTCGCTGAAGATCCAGTACTTGCCGTCCTTGTCCGGGCTCGTCGTGACGGTGGAGGTGTTACCCCCCGGGCCACCAACGAACTGAGCGGAAGAGGCCGGGAGCAGCAGAGCAGCTCCGACGGCTGCGGAGAGGAGCGAAGAGCGCATCGTGGCAGTTGTGGTGGTAGAGGAGGACCAGGCAAGGTAGCAAAGGACTGCAGCACAAAGCACCGTGGACCAAAACAGACGACGATGGTGGCGGGACGGCAGGCGACAAGCTCGGAGTGAGGGGAAGATGGGGTGAAGACGAAGCTTATATCTCAATGGACCCTCGCCCATGCGGGAGGAGGAGGGCCGCGCAGACTTGCGCATGGCAGGAAAGACAGGACGACGTGATCATCCGGAGGCAACGCGACCTTCCCTGCCTTGGATCGTCCTCGGGCAATGGAAACACAGGAAAGAGGCCCGGGGTGCAGAGAACCAGCTCCACTCGATCCCGTTGGGGTATAGAAGCTCAAGCAGCAAGCAGCGAGGTGATGTTGTAGCAGGGGGGGTCAATCAACGAGCCGGTTGTGACGGCATGATGTGACTGGAGCGTCTAGACGAACATGTGGTGGAATCCTTTCGCTTGCCCGGTCCAGGTCCAGCAGGCTAGGCAAACAGAGAAAGACGGCAGACTACGCTCAAGATGGTGATGGAACGTAATCTTGGTCGAACCGAGCTGGAGAACTGGGGGGATGGATCGTGCGGAGAAATGAGCAATCGATTGTTCTGCTCTGCTCTTCAGGTCCGGAGCAGGGCCGAGCCGGTCAGAACAGAGAAAGCATACGAGGAGGAGAGGCACGAGAAAGGCCCGATGACACGCTCCCCCTCTCCAATGGGACGACGAGCGGGGATCAATTGGAGTGGTTGGGTCGGACGACGGTTGGATGGTAGCCTGCTCAGGAACGAGCGGCAGGGCAACAGTCAAAAGGACCTTCGGTCAGGACGAGAGATGGAGACCGAGGCCAGCGAAGAATGGGTTGATGCTGTCGAGTTCAGAGGACGTTCCACAAGCCAAGACCGGGGTTTTGCTGCGATGACGGAAGGTGAAAGAGCGGAGGTACCGGGGTGCGGTTGGGGAAGATGGAGAGACGAGGGAAACAATGTCGTCAGACGCCGAGGCTCATTGGTGCGCGTGTGGACTTTCAGGCCCGCGGGCGAGCACTTACAGGGGACGTAGCGTTGGTGCAGTGCTTGTTGTTGGTGGTGATGCCCTCTGTTGGGTGGGTTGTCGGCAACGGGTGCGGGGTTTTAGTGCCAAATTCCCCGGATGTTTTCCCTGCTCCCCTGCACACTGCACCGCTCCCCCGCTCTCTGCGCCACCCGCTTTTCGACCTCCTCCAGACTCCAGTCTTCCCCTCAAGCTTTTTCTCAGGTGTGCTGCAAGCTGTACGTACCATGCAACGCATCATCAGACCTCATGATGTCTGGGAATGAGGTATCACTGCATAGGTAACTTGGCACATAAACATCTCTACCAAGGTCGTGTGCATAGAGTCAATTCGTCGTGAGCTAAGCTAAAGCGGAAAGAACCTTTGGGCCATCCATCTCAGAACTTCACCAAGCCTGAGTCGCGAACCATCCAGACGTATCCCAAACCCTGCGTTGACCGGCTTCCTGCATCCAACCCCCAATGCCAGATCCCGGGGACTTAAGCTCGCGTCGTGGTGGCTTGTGCCTCCGAGATGGTGTGCTCCAAGCGTGCCAATCATCGCCTCTGCCGTTGCAGAAGCTTAGGTCCTTCCTTTCCTTCGTCAAAAGCAAGCTTAGCCATATCCTTGCTTTCGTCCTTCTTCAGAAGGCACGTGAGGCGTTTTTTGCTGATGTAGTGCAAGACGTCGAATTTTGTTTCCGATAGCAATTGTCGTGTCAATATCATGTCGAATACATCCCCGCCAGCTCGGCAATAGGATCTTAGTTCATGTCGTCAAGCTCGCAGACATCGTGGATCCAGCGAGGCAGGATGCGAACGATGCCACCAGTGTTGACGTGGCGCTCGGGACATATGGCGTAATTTCCAAAGCCAGGGCCTTGATCGTCGAAAACTTTGGTCATTCCAAACGTGACCTGGAAGAAGCTTGAGAATACACTCAAGGTCGCCAGCTCGCCGATGTCAGGCATGCCCAGGACCTTGCGATGGAGACGCATCCAGTCGTTACGGGAGGCCCAGAGCTGCACCTTCGGCATGTCCTGGAGGGTCTGGCCGTGGTGGATGGCGGCGAACGATCCGGCAACAGGGGGGCGGGAGCGAACCTGATGAACGTCGGGGTAGGTGATGCGCTTGGTAAAGGACATCAAGGTGCTGACGATGCTGTCATGGGTGTTGAGCCAGCGATCTCCGTCGACGCGGATGATGCCATCGGCGTAGCACTCCTCAAGATAGATGTAGCCATCGAGTGTGTTGATGGTGACGCGTCGGGTGGCCAAGGCCTCCTCCCGGCGAGCTCGGCCGGCATTGCGAGCAGACAAGGTCTCCGGCGCGGCGTTGAACTTGAAGAGGACTCGCTCCCATACTTCGTCAGGGTGACAGGCGAAATAGATGTAGTCGTTGTCAGGACGGGCGAACTGAATAGTGAG
Organism: Colletotrichum plurivorum; assembly: GCA_014235945.1. Classification (NCBI taxonomy): domain Eukaryota; kingdom Fungi; phylum Ascomycota; class Sordariomycetes; order Glomerellales; family Glomerellaceae; genus Colletotrichum; species Colletotrichum plurivorum. The sequence continues at coordinate 110,822 of WIGO01000101.1, forward strand.
GCATCCTCGCTCCTCGCCCTCGGGGGTGTCCTTGACCTTGTCGAAGGAGAGGAACGCCAGCATGTTGGGGTCGAGGTTGTCGAAAACACGCACCATCTTGATTGTTTTTCTGCTTGATAGCTCTTTTGCGAGGCGCCGTGATGTATGCTGTTGATGGGTATGATGAGAAGGTTGATGTGTTGATATTTGACCTTTCCTGACAACTCAAGGTTGAAGGCTTCTCATGGAAGGTGGTGAAGAAGGAAGGAAAGAAAAACATGAGGTTGGCTTTGTCTGAGTTTTACTCGGTCTGGATGGTTACCCGCTTAATGCTGAGTCGTCGAGATGTGCTTGGAGTTCCTGCAGTTTGGGAGCTTTATGACAAGTCGTCAAGATGTGCCAGAAGTTCTTGTAGTTTAGGGAAAGTCTTTGAGAACCTGCTTTACAACAAGTTGTGGAGATGTGCCGGGAGTTCCCACTTTGATTGTACACTTCATGATGAGTCGTGGAGATGTGCTGGGAGTTCCTGCAGTCTGGGGGCGGTCTTTGGGAACCCGCTTTATGATGAGTCTTCAGGATGTGCTGGGAGGTTCTTGCAATTCAGGGAAAGTCTTTGATCGGTCGTGGCCAGGTGTACGAGTATTGCACTACGGTCCTTAGGGAGTTGAGCAGCATTCACAGAGTTATAAAGCTTTGGAAATAAACAATATTTGACTTCAAACTTGTGGCACTTACAACTCGACACATACTGGATGTACTGGGACTCCTTGTCAAAACAAACATAATCAACAGTTTCAGTCCTCATCGACTGAACTATGGAGTAAAAGACAATAGTCTCTCGAGCATCTGTACTGATTGCTGCTCCAACCAGTTTCTTTTTACCCAGCAACAGTTGTCATTTTGGTTCATTTCAGAGCAACTATAAGAAGACAGTTGGGATAGTTCACCCTGCTATGGAACGTCACATGTAAAACGAATACAATTGTCACAGGTGAGAGGCTGCTCGAAATGAAACGAAACACAAATCGGAGCACTTGGTGCCGTGATTGGCAAGGCTACCACTCTTGAGTTGACGGTAGGGCTGGCGAGGCTAGCAAGGCGGACCTTCTCTGAACCGGAGCCTGGCCTGGTGTATGGCTGGTCTAGATCCGGGCCAGAGCTTATTAGTTGCGTCTTGTGATGCAGCGTGTTGGACAACTTTTCCATTCCAACCCCCATCAACCTGATGTCGTCTCTCTCCGCTACTTCCGAGATCGTCGTTGAAACTTAGACAGATCTTGTCGTTGATATCGGCCATGATATCTTTGGAGTAATGATGGATGAACTGGAACTAGCTTATTGAAAATTACCTCAACTCCAAATCAACAACTTAACTTACATGGCCGTACAAACTCTGTACTGTAGTGGAAGCCACGAGAAGAACCTAGCATGCACTCGAGTGAGACTGGAAGAAATGGCTGATCATGTCGCCAGCCATATCTGGCCCCAAACCAAGATTGGCAGTAAAAACTAGCCGCTCGTGATGTACAAATCTGGAGTTCTTGGCCGAGTACAAGATCTGGAAGATACGTGGAGCTCGATACCTCTCAAAGTCCATCGAGCTGCTTCATCGAGAAGCTCATTATGTTTCTAGTTTACACTACTTCGACTACAGGTTGAGACAACGAACAAAACTGCCTGCAGTCGAATACTCGAGCAAGGCAGCCGCAGAGTCTGGCCAGCAGACGTCTACGTCTTACGACTTCCCTTACTTCTCATGGCTCCTATCCAAGGTTCCTGTCCATCTGCGGGTGATTACCATCGAAAAACTACGTGCATCATGGTGTTTGCAGATGTCTCAACGCCGCAGCTCAATCTTTGCATGCCACAGAGCACGGTCGTATCTGGTAATGTCACTGCAATATCAACACCAAGTCACCATCTCCATCTTCAACTGAGGTAGTCTAATTGGCATCATCAACAACCCAAACCCTATTCCCAGGTCAATTTCACCAGGCGACAGCCGAAACAGTCTCCATCCTGCGATCGGCCAGGTGAGCGTGGTCTTGTGACCTCGCTACCACGGCATGGCAGGGCGGCTTCACCGATGTGGAGCTCCATCTTACCGATGCAGGGACGGGAAATTTAGCCGGTCGACTCACTTGAGCGGTCGATGGCGGTCGATGGTCACCGTCAATTTCCTCCGTTGAAGCGTGATGGGGTCAAGGATAGTTACCACATGACCGGAAGAAATCCAAGTGGCTCGAGAGTTCCCACTCTCCTTGCTCCAACCTCGTCGGCCCACAACGCGCGATGCCCTCGATGGTCGACTTCACTTCAGCAGCTGGGTCCGGTCAGGCCTCGGTGAGGGAGGCGTATGAGAACACGTGAAATGACGTTGACCACGGTACGTCTCCCCTTAATTCGGCGAGGCAACATCTGAGCAGGTACTATGTAGAAAGATAGTACCTATCTAGGTAGGCGCCTTCCCGAACGTGAGAAGTTGAGTGGCCGGGAAGGAAGGAGTGGCTCCAGGTCCTAGGTTCCCTCGAAATCGGCTGTCTGCAAGGAGGCACGGCCCGGCAGCTTAGAGAGGCAGGAACGCATGAGCATGAGGTACGTGGCAATCGACAATACAATGTACCTCTGTAGGTACCGGTTCGGTCTGTATTTGCCTCTCTCTGGCTGTCTTCCATGCGATCAGCGAAATCCCACTTCTGCGTTTGTCGTCACCTCGTTGCACATCACCAGTCAATCACTCCCCCGCCGCATCCTCCTCCCCCCTTTTCCGCCTCCCATCAAGACGGAAATCCGCGAAAATCGCATCTCGGTCGCCTCGTCTCCCCCGTACGTGACAATCATTCCCAAACACCAGCACCTTCTCGCCGGCCCCGCAAACGCCCTCGCTCCCTTCGCCTCGGAGTCGGACAGGCCAGGGTGACACCGCAGATCCTATTTTCCAGAAGGACAAGCGAACAACACATGGGCTTCGACTGGGGTGACGCAACGCAACGCAAACAGCCGGCTCCACTTCCGCCAGAGCTTGAGAAATTCCCGGGATATTGCGCAGAGATCAAGAGAACGAGAAAATTTTTAAAATTGCCCAGCCCCGGACCACAGGCATTGTGCCGTCGGCCCAGGGGACGCCCGCCAGCACCACATCGAGCTGCGGCGCTGCGACAGCAAGAGGGCGCGCGCTGGCACGACACATCACAGTGAGGGAAAGGTGCATATGGTCCATCGATGGATACCTCCCGTCCCTTCCAGCGAGCGGAAGCCCTTCCCCGGTGCCACGAGGTCAATCCCCATCCTTCGTCCCATCTCTTCCCCGAAAAAGGTTTCCACGGCAGCTCTGTGACAGGTCACAGCTCCATGGCAAGCAAGCAGAAGGCATGTTGGGCTGCCCAGCCTACCCTGCCTCGACACTCCAGATGAAGACGTGTGGATGAGCTTCGTGTTTTCATGCCATGCAAACAGGTGGCCGACATAGTGCTGGGCATCATGGATGATGGATGATAGCCACGCACATCAACCGCTTCCACCCACTCAAGGCAATCCAGTCTTCGAGGAAACGCCTGCAAACCCACGCCCACCCGCCCTCTCAGGACTGTTCCCGCCTCGCAAGCGGCAGGCCTACCCAAGATTGTTGGCCGAACAGGCCACGCGAGGAAACGTTCGTTCGCTCGGCGTCGGAAGACGCAGGTACCTACCCTGACTCGCCATAGAGTTCGGTCACGATTATCATCATCAATTTGGACCAGTCGCAATCAGCCGGCTTAGACTTCCAGAATGCCGTAGGGTCTGTGCTGCTATCAATGCTACATGGTGTCGCAGGCCCCTTTACACTCTTTCGCACGCATTCCCTCCAAGGAGCAACAGACAATATTTGTACCTACGATAAAGAAACAGTATGGAGACCTACTTGTCACTACTGATGAACCTAAGCCACCCAAGAAGCTCAAACGGCAGGGCTGACTCGTGGTCTGTCGCTTCGAACTCTCAAATCTGAGCCAAAGCTTCTGGAACATTTCCAAGCGCTCGCTTCAATCATAATCCTAAACATGACTCCTGTTGAGACAGCAGCGAGCGCCATGCTTTTTGAGCAACTTGCACAAGCTCTCCCGCACACAGGTCGCAGAGAAAGCACAATAAACTTTCAATAGGTGGGATACGAGGCAGTCGTATCATAATATCATGTGCGAGCGCATCGTCGATTGTCTGACTTCTGGTGAAATACAGTTATTGAGCACGAGTCGGGTTTGCCGTTGTCGCAAAAAGGGGCGCAAGTCTCCCTCGAAGCTGAGGTCTAAACTCGCAAAGAACATTTTGGGAAAGAATCTAGGGCCAAGACCAACGAGACCCTGTCGCCCGTCCCAAACAGCAGCGTTCTCACCTTGTCACCTCGGTGTGCCTGATACGGTCCCGGCTTCCCGATCATATACATACGCTACAGGTATCCACGCGACGAACCAGTTGCCGGGACCTGCTCCGGGCCCCGGAGAGCGTTCACAGAACAACCAGCTCACCGAATATGACCCCAACACCTGGTCATCCCGCTTGGTGAGCCCGACCTCACCTTGCCACCCCTACCCTGCCCGCCTGCGCTCCAGAAGGGCCGTTTGCTGAATCTCCCCGTTGGTTCCAAGTTCCCGGCAGCGCGAGCCCTGACTGCAAGGTTCCCTGACGTTGAATTTGCTTTCCGTCTTGGACAATCTGGTTTCGCAGCCGGCGCTGGAGGGTCTGAGGCTGCGGCTTCCCAAGCCACGGCAGGTGGACACAAAGGACAACGGCTTCATCCGCCAGCCCAGCATGTGGAATTGTGGATGGAGGCGACACATGCAGGACCCGGTGGAGTCGACCAGCGCGTTGGCGTTGGGTTGAGTTGGGCTGTCATGGGGGGTGCAACCTCATCAGAGGTCTGGTCTCGGGCGACCATTCGGCCAGCCATCAAACACCACGTTGTTAGAGTCACATGATTGGTTCTGGATGCAACGGACTCTGAAAGCCTGACCACTTTCGAGAACTGATATGGAACACATAGGCATTTAGTGTCTCGGACGTCATAACCATCATGTGGTCGCTCGACAAGGTCAACAAGTTGAGAGTCGCTTTGCCACAGAAGTTGCGTTACGAACCATCAAAGAAGGTCTTCAGGGGAGCTCTTCCGGTGGGCAGCTGGCGCTGGACGGCAGATGGCCTGAAGCTCGAGCTTCTTCCCTCTTGTGGACGACCGGATCCTCGGTATCCAGCCGAGGAGGGTCACAATTTTACCCCTGTTTCATCGCATTTTCCCCAGCGGACCCAGGCCGGCGAATGGGCTAATGCAGGAACGACGGTACGAGGAGTTTTGATTAGCCCTACCTTACCTAAAGCGGTACGTGGCCCGGCCGTCTCTCTTTGGACACGTGTGCCATGGCCCATGACATCGTGCTACTATGTACAGCGTTTACACCGGGACCATCGACATCGACCTCCGGCGGCTGCGACTGTGGATTGCCACTCTAGATACCAGCGAGGGGAGCTGGGGGCTAGCAGACGCTCATCCATCCCCGGCAAACCCACTGGACATCGGCCTTCGCCTGCCTCTCAGCAACGAACTCGCCCCTGAGAACCAGATGCCCGGGTACATCTCCTGTTGACAAGGTGTGCTGTGACAAACGACCTCCGCTGGGATTGCAGGGCCCAGGAGTAACGAAAACACACAAGAGCCAGGGCCAAGACGATCCAACAAGGTCCCTGGGACGCGTGTACAGTGCCATATTTCTCTGTTTGGGGATGTCGACACACGGTGCAAAGTACCCCGAGGCACAAGCTGCAATGGATGGGGGCGACGTTCGGTGGGTGGGCTCCTCTCCCCACGAACTGGGGCGCGCATCCTCAACGGTGGGAATTGTTAGGGGCCACGGGGACACATCGACGCTTCCACAGCTTCTGGAAGAGTTCCATGCAGTGGAAGCTGGTTGGAGGGACAGTGCTCCCGGCCCCTGTCGCCGAAGCCAATGGCGAACAAAGGTCCCTGAATAGCCCAGGAGACAGGGGAGCCTTGGCATTGCAGACGGCAGCGCAGCGACAGCGACAGCGACAGCGACGGTGATGGGGGGGTAGGCGAACGAAGTCGATGAAGCCAGAAGCGGGCAAGTTTCGAGGAAACTATCTGCAGGGTTCCGGATTGATTATGGACGACATGTCTCGGCCGCCTATTTCGAGCAACGGAGACTGCGTTGCTACGCGAGATGGCCACCGCGGCGAGACAACAAAGACAGTGCAGGGCCGGAAACCCTGTTCAATGTTGTTTGCTGTCGCTGTCAAGTAATCGCCTAAGCCGGAAACTTGGGACACGCGCAGCTTATCGGGTTTGGTACGCGCCCAGACGTTTCACTGGTTATTTGGACATCAGTATGCAGCAATCAAGAGCGAAATGAAAGACCTGTTGAGGCACGATTGCACAGGGCACCGCCAACCAAACGACTCGCTTGGCATGCGAGAGTGCGGTGCTGGGGACCCTGCCGACCTCGTCCCGTTGTTGCTCTCAGACAGACAACTATGACAGGGAAATCGATGATTTGAGAGCCGACCACGACGGTTTTCAGACGACAACGGGAGAGGACGAGAGAAACCACGCACACACCGAGGGGTTGTAGTGCGATCTGCCTTACCGAGAACCCACCGAGATATTGGAATAGTATTACCGGCGTCCTGTCGACCTCTTGTCATCGCCCACGGATGCTAACAAACCGGAACGAACTTCTGTCATTTCTTTGACACGGGCGGCAATGTGTGTTGGACGCCTCTACAATCGGGTCCCGCGTGCCGCCGCAATTCCATTTGCTGCGACTTAGGTGAGCGCGGGCGGGATCGATCCGCTCGCTTCATGCAAGCACTCAAGCACTCAAGGCCTCTGTGGCTGGTCCTTTTTGGGCCAGCGGTCAATGTGCTTGGCCGGGTCGCTTGCCTTGCTGTTACATGCCGTATTGAGAACAGAAGCCGCAGCGATCGCTCTCAGGTGAAACAGTCTTACCGCGGACTGATCTTCGTCTGAGGGGTGTCATGGTGGGAAACCCTACCGATACCTTACTTAGTCTGGAATCCGCCGAGGATCCCTCCTGGCGCGATGCTAATCAACAAGTCGCTGGTCGGAATTGACAGACGCGGAAGGTCGCTGGCCGAGTGTCGCTCGCTTCCCCACGTCCTCCGAGCGATAGACAAATCAACTTCAGCCGTGATTAAATCGCCAATTCTTGTTTCTGCCCCCAAGATGGACCAGAAGTCGAAGGATAGCCATGCCCTGTCGTCATGATCATCGCCACTCCACACTGCTGCTCACCCCTAGGTACTATCGGACCCAAAGTCCCTGAGAATCACCGAGCCAGTAACAACTGCAGCACGCAATCACGACCGACGAAACGAACAGTTGAGTTTTGGAGTAGAGACAAAGCCGAGCGCCACACTGTTCAGACGAGAAAGTTTCAACACGGCGGATCAAAAACTGCAAAAACAAACGACGGAATCGCTGGCCGAGACCGTTGGCCACCATTGGCGGATCGAATCGCCAGAAGATTGGGGGAATAGTACTATGTCAAGGCATGAGAATGTCTTGGCCCTGCGGATCATGGACCGCATGCCAGTTGCCATCCGCCGACGCGCTTGTGCACAGCTGCGTGTCGTCCAAGAAACATTGGCGAATGCCGTCGTACTGCGTATCGTCCGTGTCCTTTCGTCGAGGGTTACCTCTTCAACTCGTTCTCCCGCGGCCGCTCTAGAAACCTTGGGAACATATTCGAGCCGGTCTGTCGCCAGTGAATTCCTTTCGAGATATTGAGTTCGTGTTCCGCGACGGTGACGACACAGCGTTAAACTTTGCTGGAACCTCCACGTCCAACATTGCACATCACCTAGACGGAGCCAAAAATTGCTGCTACCGTAACCCCCAGCTGCCATCTTCCCTTTCCACCAGCCCGGGTCAGAAGGAGAAGGGCCCGTCGACGTTGCAAGAATCTGGAACATCACCGGACGGCTCGACCAGAACCATCGACCTGGGACGCATTCCTCGTCGCACCTGGTACGATGAACGGGGACGAGGAGAGAAAGACCGGTGGTGGCGGGGTGTTCCTGGGCAGAAAATAGCACCTCGAAAGGCAGCAAGACGCGGACCAGACACAAGATATTGCAAGCACCAACCCGGTACGGGAATGGAATTTATCAGATGCTGTGGCTCGACACGCGAACGAGACAAATTGGTCATACGTGCGAGCCATAGCAACGGCGCAGTGGAGAAGTCGCACATGCCACGCATTGGGCGCTGACCGAGGATTGTGGAATCGGCCGTCGGTCAAATGTTTTCTTGTCTAACTGCGGGATGCGTTGCGGATGCCATCTTGATTTTTTTCTGTTGTTTGAATTTTTCCTTTTCCCTCCTGCGGCCCGTCCGCCCTCGTGTTCGGGCTCTTGACCCTTCCGGCAAAAGGATAAGCAAGCGCGTACCTTGCTCTGCTGGAAACCGTCATGGATCAGGCGGCGGAAGGGACCCGGGATGGAAAGACATCGGAAGAGTTCTTTTTCCTTCTCAACTGGCAGTCCCTGAATGGAATGCTCGGTCCGGGAAGTACAGTTGACGGAAGGTTAAAAAAAAAAAAAGGGGGGGGGGGGGGGGACCGGCCGGGATGAGCTTCCTCACCGAGAGAGAGTACCTTGGACTGTTGGACAGGTACGGAGGTGGGAGACGAGGCGTCGATTATGAGCGACGGATCGCTCTCGCCATTCCCTCCCCGAGGTGAGGAGCACGACAGGGAGAATTAAGGTGGCTCTGTCTGGGCGCTCCAAGCCGCCGCCCAACCTCAAGGAGCGAAGGGATGGAATGGACGTAGTGCACACTACGGGACTACGTGGTGGACGTGCCCTGTTTGGCACTATAGCGAACCGGACAGTCGCCAAACTGGATAGATCCATTGCGCGAGCTGTCAGGCTGGGCCCATCCAGGCCCCAGCCGGTGAAGGCATCGCATCGCAGGGAAGGCAATATGGCGGCGCACTAGGGGAAGCCGGCGGGCATCGTCAGCGCGGATGGAATGGGCGAGTGCATGTAGACGTTGGCCGACCGTTCGTTCTCATTACGGCGAATACTGCTACCTAGCAGTAATGCTCTTCGGTTTGGCCCGCCGCCCCGCCCCGAGCTGCCAGACGGAAGGAAGGCGCAAGCAGCAAGTCTCTCAGCAGAATCCGAAGATGGGATCATGGGAGGGCCTTGCAAGGAAGAAGCAAAGAAGAAGGGACGGAAAGGGGGTTGTCGTGGTGGTGGTGGTGTTGAGTTTGGCAAACGGTTCGACGTGGTTAGCGCGAAAACAGGGCCAGGAACTGAGCTGCAAGAGGACGAGTTGACATTCGTTTTTTTTCCTTTCTCAGCTGGCCTTTTCCCGGCCTGCAGCTCTCTCTCTCTCTAATCATCATACGCATCAGCAGCAGCAGCAGCAGCCTCTTTCAGCTATTTTTACCCAAACCACACACGACAGACACGGCATCGACAGCTTCGATGCTGTGCTCGGCTGGGCTGGGCTGGGCTGGGCTGAGCTAAGCCGAACGGGCGAAGCTTCAGTCAGATTTCGACTGACTAAGGATCAAGAGAAAAGAGTCCCCAATTAGGTTGGATGCAACCACGGCGTTTTGGATCGGGTTGCAGCGAGCATACCAGGTTCCCTTTTTTTTTTTTGCTACTTAGCCAAGAGTTACAATATGGTACTTAGTACTCTAGATAATATATACTATAATAGTACCTATCTCGTACTATATAGTAGTAAGCTTTAATATGTAATGTTAATTTTAGTATTAAAGTTTTTAGTTTAGAAAATTAAATTATTCTAAACTATAATAACTTTAATAATAGTATTAAGTATTTGACTAATAAAAGGAAATATATTAGCTTAAGCTATAAAGTAAAAAAAAAGAAAGAGGAATTAAAAATATTTATATAAATTATTTTAATTATAACTTTATTGAAAGACTTAGTTATTAAAAAATAAAGAAGTTTTATTAATTCTACTTTATAAAAATAAACAAAAGAACTTTAAAGTACTTTAGAATAACCTTTTCACTATAGAAGTAGTATAGTAACCCTTAATAATAATTATATAGATTTAATATACAATACAAATAATTTAAAGACTTTATAATAATTAATAATAAAATATAAAAAGTAATCTTTATATAACTATACTAAATACGTTCCTAATACTAAAATAGAAATAAATAGATTACTAGGGTTTTTAGCCTTATATTATTTACTTATATTTATATATTAGGGATTAGGTCTGCCTAGGGAGCCCTTATAAGGATATAATCAATACGCTGTTTTTACACCTACGCCTCGTCAGGATCAATATTAAGACCCCTCGTGCGTGTAACAGGAAAGCATGCGAAGAGAGGGAGGGCAGCATGGCGACATGGGGGGGGGAGATGGATGGGTAGGTGTCATGGACGGACGGATGGGCTGCACCCCTGGAGGCCAGAGAGACCAGAGAAACCCATGTCAGCCGTGGTGGTCAAGGAGAATCCTGGGATTATCGGCCACAGTCAGTGCCAGCAGCCGGGGATGGATTTGTGGTGTTCCGGTGAAGCTAAGGTGAGAGCTTCTGGAGGAGGGAGGTACGTAAGTACTTTTTAGAGGAGGAGGACCACTCACCCAATCTGTAGCTGCCCTGCACAGTGTACCGGCGACGCGGCGCAGGTACCCTGCTGCTGGCACTCTTTCTGCCGCTTGAGTGGACCGACGCGATGTACCGGTGCTCCGTTCTTTTTTTCTTTCCTGTTTCTTTCATCTTTCGAGAGAGCGCATTGCGTAGCAACCATGTCCTGTTCTCTCATTCGTATTGTCATCATCATCATCATCATCATCATCGATAGCTGGAGCGGAGCAGGCGGTTGTCGTCCGAACGTTATCGCAAAGCAGGATCGACGATCAGGCCAGCTAGATGGGGTACGACGAGGTAAGGAAAGCAACTGCAGATGGAGAGTGATATCCCGATATCCCGTATTACTGCGTTTTTCAAGAAGCAAGCAGCAAGCTGCCGTCCATCTCTCATTAATAGCCGTTGCCGTCGCGGCACGTTAGGGGTCTCCCTCTCTATCTAAAAAGGCAAAGAAGGAGGGGTTGTAATGCTTCTGCTTCTCTTGGCTCTGGCACACCACCAAAGAAGCCGTAGTGTACACCACCAACGGCGGCGACAAGCCACGACTCGGCCCTAGTCTCCGTTTGGTGCAGCTCCAGGACGTCGAGGGGGCGGCCACGGACGAGATGGTAGCGTATCCTGCGCGGCGTTAGGAAACTGAGGTGGTAGCCGGGCGCCCTCTGTCTGCTTGGGCTGCTTTGCGACATCGACAGAACAGCGAGTGCGCCTGCCGTCTGGGGCGATACGCTGACGAGAGACAAGGCGACGGGAGGCAAAGGCATGTAATGATGGGATTCCCGTTGAATGCGATCCGTGGCTTAGCTGCCGGTGGCACGCCTCACCTCAGCTCACGCGTCGACGTCTTCCCGTCCGGCTGCCGCTGCGAGGTGGCGGCCCCCTTCCTCGTGGGTAAGGTGCCTTTCCATGTTGTTGCTGCGTAAGGTCGTAAGGCAAGTTGTTGTGTGGTAAGGCAATGCAAGGCAAGGCAAGGTGTGTGAGGTGTGAGGTATGAGGTAGGCACGGCTCACACACGTCGCGGAGGTACGTAGCCACGCAGCCGACGGCTTCGTTGGGGGACGGTACGGTACGGGTACCTGGCATGGCATGGCATGGCACGGCATGGGACGGGGGGGCAAGGATTAGGGAGGCATGGGACATGAGAAGCATGGGCAGGAACGGTACGTAGCTTTTGGGAACGGTACCTCGCGGCATGGGCCAGGCATGGCAAAGGCCAGGGTGTCGCTAATTCCACGTCTCCCCCGGCGAGACGGCAAGGCCCCAGACCCCAGGCTAGGCCCCTTCATGTTCACCAGGGGGAAGGGGGGTGGGAAGGTGCGCCTCCAGCTACCTACCTGGTAATGTGTAGCTGGGTGTAGGTACCTAGATTGCTGCTGGAGCTGCCGTTGCTAGTGCTGGTATTTACTGGGTGCTGCTGGCGCTGGTGCTGGTGCTGGCGCTGCCGCTGCCGCGGGCCTGTCCCTAGTGTGGTGTACCTACCTAGGTAGGGTACCTAATGCTAATCCCAGTACCCACCCCAGTCGAGAAAGTAGCACCCCCCATCCCTTCTTGGTTCCCTTTTTTTGCCCTTTAATTTTTTTGCAAAAGGAACCAAACCTGAGGAACATTGCCAGGCCCCCTTCCCGCCCGCCCTGACGTTCATTACCTTACATTACGGCTTGCTCCAAACCCAAGAGAGAGGTACCTCATCGCAAGGTATCCATAGAGAGTGTACCTCTTTTACCTTTACATTGCTACTGGGTACCCGTAATAGTAGTAGTAGGCGTAGGGGAAAAAATTTCCCATTCTCGGTCGCGGCGTCTTGAATAAGATCCTCCTCTCCCTCCCATCCGTCATCTCCTGCTTCCTACTCTTTCGGATTCCTATCTTCACCTTTCCCTCTCCCTCATCCTCATCAATACGTCCTCCTCCTTCACGGCGACAGGCTCTGGTCTTCCTTTCTCACCTCCTTCTCGTCGCACACATCTCTTGCTCAAATAGAATCACTCCGCCATCTTACACCAACTCACCAACAACACGCGCGCAAGCCGGACCCCCTTTTTTCCTGCAAGCTCACCGCAGTCTCTCTGGACCACCCTTCGACATCCGTCGGCGCGACCCACCTGGACCTGCAAACTGCCCGTTTCCCAGCTCTATTAGCGAGAAGCTGCAGCAAGCCATCCTTCACCACACCTCTCCTGGACTTACTACCACCACCCTTACACGCCTCGACGCGCTCGAAACACCCGACGAGGGAACAAGCACGAACAGGAACAACTGGGAAAATAGAACAGGATCGACCGGGAAACTCATTGGTTCAAGACCCGATCCCGACCTCAGTCAAATAATATCACCACGACACACGCACAAAAGGGCCCGGAACAGCAGCAGCAGCTCCCGAGACGAGACCTGCGCAACCGCCAACCCCAGAACGGCATCCAACCAAAACCCAATAACACCCAAATACCTCGTCTGCGACTGCGCAAAGCCCATCCAGCCCGAGCGATCCTCCATGCAACGGTGCCGATAATTCCTCCCTCGCTTCCTCCGCTCCGCCTGTTTTGCCTCAGCTGCGCTCCCTCCATATTTTTTCTCTCTGCTTTTCCTTCCCTTGGCCCATTTTCACTGGCCCCCCTTCTGCTCTTGCGAAACACCACACCCGAGCAGCAGCATCTGAGTTACGCCCAATTCGGCAACTCACCCAGGTCTCCTTGCATCATCACCGCCTCTTCACCCCCGTCCCCTCTCGCCAATCCCCGTGTCTAAAGACGATTTCCGAAAATCTTCAGGGTTGTCTTCCAACACGTCGCACTACGACGTTCTCGAATTGTGAGTCACAGCTGCAGCAACAGCATCCACTAGCCAATTTCTACCCCGGTGCACATCTGCAACGTCTTACCGCGGTGAGGCCCGGCGAATCGGGCTGGTCACATCGTGGCGGGCATATAAAATTGACGCCTTATCCTCGCTTTTCTTTCTTCCTGAGGATTCAAAATCATCATGGCTAACACTCGATTTCCCAATCAGAAGACCAACCACATCAGCAAGCGCTTTCGCCGCTCTCACACATCTTTCAAAATGGTTGTCCAAGAAATCACGAGCTTCTCCAACATGGGCCGCGGCGCCTACGACACGACCGGCGTCCCCAAGCCTCCCCCGCGCCCCAAGCCTCGATAAAGCGGCCTCGTGCTGCTTCGCTCCTCGAGCTCACGACACGAACGACATGCCATGAGCGCTGTCGATGACGATTCCCCAGTCCGCCCTGCGGTTCGGGGCCCACGCGCTGGCCACGCGCGCCGGACAGGACCACACACACCCGCCTCCTGTCCGGTGCCTCATCTCATTCACACATACACCACACGCAACACACCATTATCAACACCCTACGACTCTATTAATACTGGCGGTCCTCTTTTCCAACTGTACCACCTCGTCTGTACAACGTCCTGGCCGATTTCGCAACATCACCATACACCATTTTTAATACGCATTCCTGTCCAAGACTAGAACACACCGGCTCGGAGCCACAACTTGCTTCCCAGCAGCAAGGCGAATGGGAACGCTGATAACGGTTTTCATGATGTGGCATCGAATTTTTTCTGTTTTTCTGGGATCGCGATATCCCGGCTGTACTTTGGGCAACAAAACGGCACACGGCGTTACAACATAGACGGATCTGGGATTTTTTTTTACTGGGACTCTGCATCCCTAGGACGATGGCCTATTATCTTATTCGGCCTTCCTGTCAGCTCTCACATCGTGCATCTGGGGGTCCTTCGACGTTCTACGAATCGACAGCCGGCAACGGCACAATATCCCCGGCGGATCCATCCCAAACTGTCGGTGAGCAACCGCCGATGGCTTGGTCGGGCAGCAACGCATGACAACGCAACCACCACCCTCGACGCACACATGGCTCGCCGCTCGCAGCAGCCGCCTCAACCGTCACTCGAGGGTGTGAGACGACACAATTTTCTCTTTTTCTTTTTCTCTCTTATCAATCTCTGGGGTATTTTTCGGGCAAGAGCGAAAAGAAACGTGCGAGTTGGGCGATTGGCTTTTCTTACAATTTTTCTCTTGGGACGGGTTACAAAAAATATTTGGGATACGGGCTGGGAAAAGAACTGATTCGCATATAGACTTTTTGATTTAGGGATTTTTCATTCTGTTTGTAAAACTACTACCCCTTTTTGTATTCCCCCCTGGATTGGTTTTCTTTTGTGCGCACTCGGAGGATACCTCGCGGTTCCCCGGTGATGCAGGATCACCAAAGGACACAACGGCAGCAACGCTTTCATATTTTTTTACTTGATTCCCCCACAGCAAGCCCCTTGTTAGAACAAGGCAATGGCGACGAAGGACAATTATTTATCACTTTTACCTCCACTACAATCTTGTCCCTTATAACTCCGTCTGTTTTTTTCTCTTTGTGCGCTCGAGATCCGAGGCCTCGCGGCCGAGTCCATCAGAACAGCACCACCTATTACATGCACACACAACACACAGAACCTTTAATGTTGGGACGGCAGCTGGGCTGGACTCAGGAAAAAGAAGATACCCCGCGGGTTTAGCCCTTTTAGACTGGATGTGTGTTTTAGTACCTCAACAAGATAGCTGCTACACAGCACCAATCGCATGAAAAAGGAGAATTTTCATCAATCCCGTTCATCAGAAATTGCTTCCAGAGTGCTTTTGACTACAACCCTAACTAACCACCCACAAAGAGATTTGTGACGAAACAGCTCACCTCCCTCGTGCGAGTGACGTAGCGGCCGACATTCCAGATCTGTGAGATTGGCGTGAGTGTGTGCAGGACGCATCTCAGGCGGACAGGGGGGTCACCGAGGACAGGCGCATTCCTCGAGGGGCAGGCAATGACAATGACGGCGGCGGTTGCTTTTGCGACCAGACCGGCGGGCGGCGAAGGGAGGGAGGGATGTGGTTGACCGAGAATAACCACGCAGACCGACGCAGACCAGACGAGTCGAGTCCAGGCCAACCAGACAGACAGACAGACAGACAGACGGGTGATGTATCCGGGGGAGGAAAGGGAGAGGAATTGGCGAGAGACATAGGAAGGGGGGGAGGATGGGATCGGAAGCTGGGGGTGGGCGGATGCGGGAGGGACGGTATTTTGGCGGGGACTGCAGGCCTCCATCCCTCACACGGGGAAGGAAGGGAGGGAGAGGAACGGGCTGGCTTGCCCGTTGCTTGCCGGTATCGACGTTGTGCTGCCCCTTTGGGACTGTTGGGCCTCGATCCCCGACTTACTAATGTGGCAGCGACATGTCAAGAGTGGGAAGGGGGAAGGCGCGTCGCGGCGTGGACTGGCAAGAAGGAGGAGATGTTTGCTGCGAACTCCGCGATAAGATCGACAACATGCCGTGCGCGCGCGCCCCCGTGCCAGCCGCTTACTAGGCAGCCAACAAACTTCTCTCAGCTCTTTTTTGATGGTGGTGATCCAGTGCCTACCATTGGAAACTAGGTAATAGGTAACAAGGCTTGGTCTTAGCGTGTACGTACGAGCAGACGGGGGCGGCGCTTATGCGCTGCAAGGTCAATCACTTTAGTGCCCAAGGGGAAGGGGGAAGGGGACCTGTAGGCTGTATCCGTCAGTAGAGGTGGTAGTTTACTCGTTTCTTATTCTTTCTGCTTACCTCGGGGAGGGTGGCCGTACTACGCGATAGAATGTCGCAGATCGTGCATACGCGGGCGGCGCATGCGATGCGAGTCGCAGCCGGGGAAGACGGGCTTCGGCGTTGTTGCAGGGGCGGCCAGGAGCGGCATGGCCATGCAAGTGGCTTTTTCCCCCTTGCTCTCTTTCGATAATCGATGCACACACTTACAAAAAGAAAACAGGAAAGCAAAGAAAAGCTTATGAAAAAGCAAGAATAGACTCGATTCGAGGTTCGGATGGCAGGCCAAGGCCACCAACTGCAAGGAGGGGGAGGGGGTCAAAACGAACAGAGGGTGTTGCGATGGTCGTGTGTTACGCCAAGCATTGTTGCCATGGGCTCATAACAAAAAAAGAAGAGCTCTTTCCTGCGTCGTATTGTGACTGTGACGTTGGGGGCCCTGGTTATGTTCGCCGACCGATGTGTTCGTCTACGAGTTTCTTTTCCAATCTACTTTTCCGTTTTTACTTTTACATCTCGCTCTCCGGCCGGTGAGCATGCAATGCAGAAAGGTAGCAAATGCCCGCTGCTACTCTCTGGGAAACCTTGCTTCTCGGACCGGGCGACGCGGACGACGGCCCGACTCGACGGATGCAGCGGATGAGCCGCGGCGGCACTCGTCATGGGGGTTGCTTGACGCCATCAATACGACGCTGGGGGGAACACGGCAAGGTGAATTGTGAGAGGTTGCGGTTTGGCCATTACGACAACAGAGAAAGAAGTCAGAGAGTAAAAAAAAGAAGTCCCCGGTCCGGATGTGCGACGCCGACAGGTTCCCGGGTTCGCGTACATTGTCCAACCAATTTTATTGGGGATAAAAGGAGTGTTCGTGTACTTCTTGTACCTGGTCAGACGGAGAGGCACTGCGGTGGTTGGGGGGCCCGAAGGTATGGGACGGAGTGTGAATTTCTCGCTCTATTTTCTTCGCTGCTGTGCATGCGTTTCTGTGCTCCTGTAAGCGGTATTGATTCCTGGGAATTTCCGATATGCCGTCACCGGTTGTGAGACGCGACTTTTTTTCTCTTTCCTTATTGGAGTCACGAACACCGTGTCGACGCGTTCCACGACAGACCGTGATGGTACCTTGCTGCAGTGGCCCAAAGAGGAAATAAGGGGGCCTCGTGATTTTGGACCAAGGCATCCTAGATTACCTCGGTCGGTCGGCCGTGAGCCGGCGACGGTCCACGGATACAGCTCGGCAATGAGCTGAAAAGGGACGAAGAAGAGGACGAGCTATGATGGTTGATGAGAGGATATGGTGGTGGCGCGCTAGGCTAAGGGGCAGGAGGAGCGTCACTTTCAGGAACAGGAAAGGCGGCAGGCAACGGGCGGGAAGCCAAGATCAAGAGGAAAAAAGGGGGTCACGGTCACGGTGTTGAGGGTGGTGGTGGCGTGTAGGTACCAATGTTTGATGCGAGATGGCTGCGCTACTTCTTCCGGTACCTGCTATACTTGCCTTCCGAAACTGCTTGTTCATAGCAGGTACCTAGACAACTGGCCGTGTTGCTCCTGCACTGCTAGCAGCAGCGGCAGGAGCAGCTGTAGCTTTCTGCCGCTTTTGGTGATGGACTTTTTGCTGATTGCGCTAATGCAGCGGCGGCGTCCCGGGAACCAAAGCGCTGGGACCTTCTCTTCTTTGTTTTTCTCCTCTCGGGAGTGGCCCGCGGTGGGCCAGGGGGGAAGGAAGGAGCGAGAGAGCACTTGCTGTTTCTGATTTGCGTGGCCAATCACGTTTCGACTGTTAGCTGCAGCTGCCCCAATTTTCTTTCTCTCTTTGCATTTCTCAAGGTGAGGTCCCGGTGTGTGGCTCCCTCCTAAAAGGTGAGAGGTGATGCTTCACCTTGGCACACCTCACCCTCGGCTGCAATGGAGCAAATCGGGGGAGAGATGCTACATCGCCCGGAGAACCAAACCCCCATTGTTCGGTAGTTGAGATTGCAGGGATCGAGAATCAGCAGCGGAAAAGACAAAGGTTTGCCTCGTCGCAGCTGCGCAACTGAATGCGATCGTTGCTGTCTTCGTTTGATTGTAATACTCAGATCCTTTGTTCGGTGATCTTCATGGTTCGTCCTATTGGTGGATGATCCTTTTTATGATTGTTCATTCGGTTTTTTTTTTTTTTCTTTTTTTTTGGCTTTTGTGATGGTGATGGTGTGCAAATGATAAAAAGTGTGTGTGTGGTCTCGCTTGTCCGCCTCAGAAAATGATGTTTGCATGGCCCCCCTGCGACCGGTCGCCACCAACACCAACTGTCCATGCGCGCTATCATCCGGCTGATGTTGTTTGCGACGAGCGTCGTCCAGTTGTTGTTGGTTGGCAACTTTGCCTGCTGCTGCGAAAAGGATCTGTTTGGCCTGTTCGCTTGTGTTGTTGCAATGGGATATGTGACAGCGGTAGATTTCAGGCTTCATTTGTCGCCCAACTACCTAGATGGGTAGTTACGTGTACCTACCAACTAACTAATTGCTGTTGGAAGAGCAAAGTCCCAAACCTGTATGTACTTTTTTGCTTCTCGTTCGTCCTTCCATGCGGCCGAGGTATACCCGTTCCGGGAGATGCGAGGCAAAACATGTCACCTATCATGCCGTGATGCCCATCCACACCTCGCTGCGACAGCTCCAAGGACAAACGCATGGACGCGGCAATCGGAGCCGCAGCAGCAGTAAAACTTGTCGCAGGTCTTGTCGTCCAATTCTGTTTTCCCTTCCCTCAGCTGCGCCCGAGAGGCTGAGTTCCGACGGCCGAGAGCAAAAGGGTTGCGAGCTTTTTTCGGCCGTTCGGTCGGGACTCCTTGTTTCCAAGTTTCGACACCACACCTCAGCTCATCACGGTCGCCATCGTGCGCCGAACCACACCACCGCGCGCCACTTGACCGAGGTCGACAAAAAATAAGGCCCAAGACAAGACAAGGTCCCCACGGCCTGATCTCCGGTGCATCCCCCTCCTCCCCTCTCCGTCTCTCGGCAGAGTTTGACATCCCACGCGTCGCGACGCCTCCTCCCGAACCCGTGTGTCCCACGTTCGGCTCCTCTGGCCGCTGTCACGAGGGACCGCCCCCTTTTGAGGGGGGGGGGGGGGGGGGGGGGGAGCTATTTTGAACGACCCCCGGCCCGGCGCATGAGGCATTCCAGACGTCTAACTAGAGACTAGAGTAAGTAACCCCCACTCCACCGAAAAGAGAGATGGGGAGAGACAGAGAGAAGAGGAGCAGGAGGGATGGGGGTGCCGCATTCGAGACTTTGACAGCAGAGATCACCCATCCCACGTTTCATCCCGTCTTCTGGTTTTCTCATGTCCGTTCGGTGTGTCCAACCCCCCTGTCCGGACTTTTTCCATGATCCCATCCCTTGCGGCTCGTCCCCAACCTCTGGGAAGCCCGGAGAAAGGACAACTGGTTCCTTGCCCTCGGTAGGCCTTTGGAGGTTCAGGGTCCAGTCGGTGAGAGAAAAGACCCTCATGGATTGAGATGGGGACATTGAAAAATTCTCACTCAAGCGATCCGGGGCCAAGAGACGGGTCACGGGCAGAGGGAGACAAAGACAAGGTCCTCATTTTCAAACGGCCCAAATTTCCCGGGGCTGCGGTTTTGGATTTGTTCTTTTCGTTGTTCTTTCCACAGGTGGACCTGAGGAGGAGCCTCGAGCCTCGAGCCTCCGGGCTCAGGGGAGGGGAGGCCGGTCCCGAGCAAGGTCCCGGACTAGGTCCCGCAGGGCGGACGGCCGTTGCCAGATGCCTTTTTTCCCTCCTTCCACCTCCCGGTCTGCAGCTGGAGTCCTTGCCTTCCCCACCGAGCCCATGCGAACGCCGTCTCCCGGGGCGTGGGTTCCGGGTCCCGGGGCATGATGGGAACAATGTGCCCCCGGCCCTTCCCTCCCTGCCTCCTTCTTTCCTTCGCAGATGTTCTTTCCTTTTTCCTTTCCTTCCCTCTCTCCCAGGGCACCCGGCTCATGTCCCCACTATTTCACATCCTCCCCCGGTCAGCCTCATCCACTGGGAAACATTACCGGCCAGCGACTCCGTCTCCACTGTGACAACGACGGCGACATGAACAGTACATGTACTTGGGATACCTTCAACCGTGACAGCACATACTACGGTATCAGGCCAAAGTTTTACCCCCTGTTCATGTATCTGTGGGGCGACACAACAGCATTCCGCTAGGCC